>WNWK01007359.1:0-20000 GCA_009830355.1 Cherax destructor | reverse complement strand
TCGACTAACTCCTAGGAACGTAGTGTTTACTGCTAGGTGATGTTGAAAAAGGTATAAAATACCAACAAGTTGATCCTTAAGACACATGTGCAACAGCTGCGTATCTTTATTGTTAGATTAGGTTAGGTTCATCATGAAACAGGACGAGTCTCCTGACGCGGGTCTTAGTCAGATGATGACCTGCCATTGGAGCTTTTGGTCATCTGACCAAGGCCTTTCCCTGGCTTACCGGTCCACCCCTAACAAATTATGGTCATAGACATAACTATGACCATAAAATACTATTTTTCCAAGGTTGATGGACTGAGGACATCTATCACTGCTACACCTGCCTCTGTATTTAACTGAAGAAACCTACTGTATAGGCGAAACGTTTCAACAATAAAGATACCCAACTGTAGCACATGTCTTAATCATCAACTGCTAAGTCAAAACGAAATATATATATATATATATATATATATATATATATATATATATATATATATATATATATATATATATATATATATATATATATATTACACAGTAAGGAGGGAAGAAGGAGAAAGGAGAGGCAGGGAGTCACTTATGCACAGCAGGAGACCCAATTTTCATCACCCTATTCGTGCAACCTCAGGCTCCACACGGAGCCAAGATGCCTTCAGCTTTGAAGCTTGCACAACAGAACCCAGTAGGAGCTGGGTTTCCTCTTCACATTCCTGCGCTCTGGGCTTAATTCTGGCTTGGCTTCACGATACCTCCATTGCTCTCTGAAGTCTTCCCTTTCTGTACATCATATATATATATATATATATATATATATATTATATATATATATATATATATATATATATATATATATATATATATATATATATATATATGTCGTGCCGATTAGGTAAAACTTGCGATTTTGGCTTAAATAGCAACGCTCTTCTTGCCATATAAGACAAGCGAAAATTTGTGTATGCAATAATTTCGCAAAAATCATTCTGAACCTAACGAAAAAAATATATTTCATTGTGTTTGCTTATTGTTAAATTAATGTTAACGTATCTAAAATATATTTAGTTGGGTTAGGCTAAATTAAATTGTGTTTGTTGTAATAAGGTTAGGTAGGTTTTCAAAGTTTCTCTTGGTACAAAATTATAAATTTTTACATTAACATAAATGAAAAAAAATATATCTTTAAACGTATAAGAGAAAATTTTAGAAAGGACTTAATTTTAGATGAGTTCTTGCTAATTGACCAGTTTTACCTAATCGGCACGACATATATATATATCGCTAGTACAGTCTCAAGGCTACGAGAAAATATTTTGTTTACTTCCCAGTTAGAGTGAATACTCAGCTCTGTACTCGGTCACCTGATATTCTCTATGTCACTCACTGTCCTCCTGGAGGCGACATCTCTCTCCTAGGCTCTTCCTCTAGACTTTTATCACAGGCTCACCTGTGATAACATTCATCCAATCAAAAAGGTCCCCTAGAGAGTATTTTTGACCCCAGCACAACTATATCTTGGTAACTACCCTCGTTGCTGGAATCTTGTACGGAAAAACAACATTGTTGACAATTAGCAATGAATAATATTGATTTTTGTAAGACACAAAATGAACACGGAGAAGTGTGTCATTGTACGCTCTCTGAAAGGTGTATGTGACGGTACGTAAACAGACGTACGTCACGACAGGAAAACAGTTGTGCGTCGAGATACTTATGCAGGTGTATGTTTCATTACAGATGTGTACACAGCTATACATCTCTGTCTATAAACCGAGAGGTGTAAGTCATTATATAAACCGGGAGGCATAACTTATCATATAAACCAAGATATACTTCTCATCATATAAGCAGAGGTGTACTTATCATTATATAAACAGAGGAGTATTTCTCATTAGATAAACCGAGTGGCGCACGTCTCATAAACCGCGAGAGGTTTATCTCCGTACATAGCAGTAAATACACTGATATTTATGTCCCAAAATATATAGTAATGTATATAATTACATTAATGTATGAATCCTAGTGCATCAAGTAATTATTTTTAATAGTGGGGAAGTTTACCCAACCAGTGGATTTTTTTTTCAGTCTAATCTCAAGGATAAATATTGTAGATGCTGGAAGAAGTTGATAGGTAAGTTGAGGTATTCAGTCCTCAGCACTGGCTGGTATTGTTCAGTCACTCAGCACTGGCTGGTATTGTTCAGTCACTCAGCACTGGCTGGTATTGTTCAGTCACTCAGCACTGGCTGGTATTGTTCAGTCACTCAGCACTGGCTGGTATTGTTCAGTCACTCAGCACTGGCTGGTATTGTTCAGTCCTCAGCACTGGCTGGTATTGTTCAGTCACTCAGCACGCTGTATGTTCAGTCCTCACTGGCTGGTATTGTTCAGTCACTCAGCACTGGCTGGTATTGTTCAGTCACTCAGCACTGGCTGGTATTGTTCAGTCACTCAGCACTGGCTGGTATTGTTCAGTCACTCAGCACTGGCTGGTATTGTTCAGTCACTCAGCACTGGCTGGTATTGTTCAGTCACTCAGCACTGGCTGGTATTGTTCAGTCCTCAGCACTGGCTGGTATTGTTCAGTCACTCAGCACTGGCTGGTATTGTTCAGTCACTCAGCACTGGCTGGTAATTGTTCAGTCACTCAGCACTGGCTGGTATTGTTCAGTCACTCAGCACTGGCTGGTATTGTTCAGTCACTCAGCACTGGCTGGTATTGTTCAGTCACTCAGCACTGGCTGGTATTGTTCAGTCACTCAGCACTGGCTGGTATTGTTCAGTCACTCAGCACTGGCTGGTATTGTTCAGTCACTCAGCACTGGCTGGTATTGTTCAGTCACTCAGCACTGGCTGGTATTGTTCAGTCACTCAGCACTGGCTGGTATTGTTCAGTCACTCAGCACTGGCTGGTATTGTTCAGTCACTCAGCACTGGCTGGTATTGTTCAGTCACTCAGCACTGGCTGGTATTGTTCAGTCACTCAGCACTGGCTGGTAATGTTCAGTCTCTCAGCACTGGCTGGTATTGTTCAGTCACTCAGTACTGGCTGGTATTGTTCAGTCACTCAGCACTGGCTGGTAATGTTCAGTCACTCAGCACTGGCTGGTATTGTTCAGTCACTCAGCACTGGCTGGTATTGTTCAGTCACTCAGCACTGGCTGGTAATGTTCAGTCACTCAGCACTGGCTGGTAATGTTCAGTCACTCAGCACTGGCTGGTATTGTTCAGTCACTCAGCACTGGCTGGTAATGTTCAGTCACTCAGCACTGGCTGGTATTGTTCAGTCACTCAGCACTGGCTGGTAATGTTCAGTCACTCAGCACTGGCTGGTATTGTTCAGTCACTCAGCACTGGCTGGTATTGTTCAGTCACTCAGCACTGGCTGGTATTGTTCAGTCACTCAGCACTGGCTGGTATTGTTCAGTCACTCAGCACTGGCTGGTAATGTTCAGTCACTCAGCACTGGCTGGTATTGTTCAGTCACTCAGCACTGGCTGGTAATGTTCAGTCACTCAGCACTGGCTGGTAATGTTCAGTCACTCAGCACTGGCTGGTATTGTTCAGTCACTCAGCACTGGCTGGTAATGTTCAGTCACTCAGCACTGGCTGGTAATGTTCAGTCACTCAGCACTGGCTGGTATTGTTCAGTCACTCAGCACTGGCTGGTATTGTTCAGTCACTCAGCACTGGCTGGTAATGTTCAGTCACTCAGCACTGGCTGGTATTGTTCAGTCACTCAGCACTGGCTGGTATTGTTCAGTCACTCAGCACTGGCTGGTAATGTTCAGTCACTGAACTTTGACTGAGAATGAGAGAGAGAGAGAGAGAGAGAGAGAGAGAGAGAGAGAGAGAGAGAGAGAGAGAGACAGAGACAGATAGACAGATAGAGAGAGAGAGACAGAGACAGATAGACAGATAGACAGACAGACAGACAGACAGACAGACAGAGAGGCAGAGACAGAGGCAGAGACAGAGGCAGAGACAGAGGCAGAGACAGAGGCAGAGACAGAGGCAGAGACAGAGGCAGAGACAGAGGCAGAGACAGAGGCAGAGGCAGAGGCAGAGGCAGAGACAGAGGCAGAGACAGAGGCAGAGACAGAGGCAGAGACAGAGGCAGAGACAGAGGCAGAGACAGAGGCAGAGACAGAGGCAGAGGCAGAGACAGAGACAGAGACAGAGGCAGAGAGACAGAGGCAGAGAGACAGAGATCAGTGAATATACACTGAGAAATATGAATAATTTAGTTTATACACATTTTCATATGTGTGTATATATAATGTATACAGACTGAAATGTATAAATAAGTATGTATCTTAGTGTACATAGACAGAGGAATATGTTCCTCGGTGTATACAGACTGAAGAGTATCCTTCTCAGAGTATACACGCTTGGCGTTTACTTTGGTCTATGTTTGAGATTAAAGTGTTCTTGACTAATGGTATCCAATTAACCCAGAGACTTGGGCTAATGACCTCTAGTAAGCCAAGTACTTAAACAGGAAGTGTAGCAGCAACAGCAGCAGGGAGCCTGGTGATTCAGGTCACAGTGTAGCAGCAGCAGGCAGCCTAGTGATTCAGGTCAGTGACAGCAGCTGCAGCAGCAGGCAGCCTGGTGACTCAGGTCAGTGACAGTAGCTGCAGCAGACAGCATGGTGACTCAGGTCACAGTGCAGCAGCAGACAGCATGGTGACTCAGGTCACAGTGCAGCAGCAGCCAGCCTGGAGACATTCTTCACTCTCTTTGTCTTCATGTGATGAGGAATGTTAAAGGGAAGGAATGAGGAAAGGAAGAATGGTAAATAAGTGGAATGAGTAAACAATGGAGGAGGAGAGGGAGAATAGAATAAGAGAGGAAGAACTGAAAATGTGAGAAGGAATAAAGTGTTAGAGATGACGCTATAGTGAAGAAAGGACAAATGAAGAGGACTCAGAAGGGGTAGGAGAAAAAATAAAAAAAACGGGAATTACAGAGGAATGAAGAATGAATTAAAGGACGATTGAAAATAGAGAGAATTAAATAAGTAGCGAAGGAAAGTATGGGGTGAGAATGAAGGAGAAGGAACAGAGGGAGGAAGAACGAATGTAAAGAGGCAGGAAAAGGTAAAATGAAAATGGCACATCAATCAATATACTTTCCTAATAAACTGTCTATTATAAACGCACACAAGACATTACATATACCCAGGCAAAATTACGTACTATTACACTATACATTAGGTCAGATTTCTCAGGAAACAGGACAGGTGTTTCCTGACGTGGGTCTTACTCCGCCGATTTAAAAATTATATTTTTGTGATCAAAACCATTTTATTTTCTGTATACTTTTCTCAGCTGTTCATAGAAAATTATATTTCTAGTTAATTCAGAATTATTTTAGCTAACTTATTCTAGATTCTACATTCAAAGTCATTTAAAAAAATAATAGTATGTGTGAATGAAAATCTGAAAAATACATGAAACATTACATCTGTTTTACAAATGACTAAAATTAAAAAAAATGTAGCGAATTATTTTCGATCAATAATTTAAAATTCTTAACTTGTATGAAAGCTACATAATGTTTAAAGCAAAAAAAAATTACGAAAATATACAGAATTATACCTTGTACTAAGAGTAACACCACAATTTTTCTTATTATTCATAAAGATATTAAAATTACCTATAACTCACAGCTATACAATTATACCTCTTGTTGGCTCATGGGTTTTTCAGCCAACTTATTCTAACTTCTATGTTCCAATTATTTTAAAAAAATCACAAAATATGTTTTAATGGAAAGCTGTGAAAGGCACGTAAAACGATATACCAGTTTTAGAAAATAAAACAAAATGCATAATTCTTATTGATGGATGATTTAAAAAAACTTAGCTTGTAATAAAGCGAAATAATGTTGAAGTAAAAAAAATATTACATAAATATGTAACATGATGACTACTACACGAGGGTACCTGTTGTCTACCTGGAGAGTGTTTCGGGGGTCAACGCCCCCGCGGCCCAGTCCTTGACCAGGCCTGCCTGTGGATCAGGGCCTGATCAACCAGGTTGTTACTGCTGGTCACACGTAGTCCAACATACAAACCACATCCCGGCTGATCAGGTAGCCAACATTTTTTCCATAGAGTAGTGGTAGTGTATACGAGTGACAGACAATTGATGAAAATGACTTTGCCGTAGCAAAAAAAGTTCAGGAAACTCCTGTTTCACTTTATACACGTGCGGAACAATCATGAACTCTCAGTGATCGATATATTTCAAGAAATTAAGCATTTGTGTTGCAAACTGTTGCAGTGTTAAGCATGTAGGGAAATGGTGCTTAGGTCAGCGATACAGGGCCGCACTAGAGTGGCAGAGGGTGCTGAGGATCAGATTGCTATAAACTATTTTCTGAGGAGCGTGTTACACGCTCTCGTACATTGACCTAAACAACGGAATGAACAGTGTGTCTTCAATCATACTGACAATCTCCATCTACACAAACATGGTGACATCACGCATCTCTGTTTAAGGCCTACTTTTATTGGGAAATAATTTCTCTCTCTCCAGCATACCCTAACCTAAGCCTCAATATCCTCATAAAAACTTAACCTTAACTGCTTTCAGTAACCTACCACCTATGCCATACACTTGCAACATCTGCCACATTGCTTTCCTATCCACCCAGTCAAATGCCTTTTCCACATCCATAAAGTCAACAAAAATATCTTTACCCTTATCTAAATATCGTTCACTTTCTTTCAATTAATTTTTTTCAATAATAACTACCATATACATAACCTGGTATATTCAACAGACTTATTCACCTATAATTTTTACACTCTGTTTTGTCCATTTTGCCTTTATACAAAGGAACTATGCATGCTCCCTACCAGTCCTTAAGTACATTCCACTCTTTCATATATTAAATATAAACACCAAACATTTCAAAAGTATGTCCCCATCTGCTTTTAATATTTCTGTCTTGATCCCGTCAATCCGAGCTGTTTTACCCCTCTTCATTCTACCCATATCCTTACGCACTTTCCTCCGACTCTCATCTGGCTCTTCTTCAATCCTAAAAATGTTATCCCTCCCTGACCAATGCACAAAGTCACAGCTTCCCTATCTTCATCAACATTTAGCAATTACTCATAATATTCCCTCCATCTTCCCGATACCTCCTACTCTTCATCTAATAACTATCCCCTTTTGTTTTTAATTGTCAGATCCATTCGTTCTCAAAGCTTTCTCAACATATTTATCTCACTCCAAAACTTTTTCTTATTATCAGTAAAATTTGTTGACAGCATCTCACCCACTCATTTGCTAACTATTTTCTCTTACTACTTTCTCTACCTCGTTGATAAACCGGACAATCTACAAGAAAGTGGAGAATCGAAATAGGTACCTGGCAAACCTCACAGAGAGGAATAAGGTGTCGTTCCATGAGATACCCATGGATAAGGCGAGTATGCCCAAGGTGGAGACGGGAGAGCACAGTCTCTCGAGTATGGCAACGGTGGTAAGATGGCCACACCTAAAAGCGGTTTAATAGAGTGCAATTTATCATGGTGCATGCCCGTCCACTGTTGTTGCCAACAGCCACGAAGACAGGCACAGATGACTGGAAAATAATCTCTGAACGGAATACCTCTATAGGAAACCGAAAGATCATGTACCGCTGACCGCGCAGCAGCATCGTGTCCAGGGACCCAACAGAAAATGCCGTCTTTGTTTTTGCTAGCCACACGGCGCGACTATAGTTGAATACGAAGGGCTAATGGATGAGGGGAATCAAATTGTTTAATTGCCTGTAGAGCGCTGAGGGTATTTGAAATGATCACAAAAGTCGAAGGAGAGATAGGTAATACGGAGAAGCTCTGTGAGTATGGCATACAACTAGGCAGTAAAAATACTAGCCGAGTCTAACAAATGACCTCGGACATCATCACGGAACACCGCCATAAACCCAATACCATTAGAAGATTTAGAACCATCTGTATAAACAGCAACGCCATGAGCATGCGACCGGAAGTGATCAAGAAAAAGAGTGAGAAACAGTTGTAGGCAGGAGAGCTTTGGCGCACGGCAGTAGGGAAGAACAACACGAACCGTCGGAACCTCCCAAGGGAATAAGGGAAAAGGCAGATGCTAAATGAACATACAAGGGAGGCAACTGGAGAGAAGCCCGGAGTGAGTGAAGACGAAGAGAAAACGGTCGGAGTAAGCAAGGGCGCCAAACAAATAATGGGCTTCTACTAACGTCTGAGACCAACCTATACGTAGAGGAAACACGAAGGTCATGAGAGCGGACAAAGTAACGAAGGTAATGAGAATCACGACGATCAGCTAAGAAACATTCGCCTCCGCATAGAGGCTTTCAACAAGGGATGAACGATAGGCACAAAGGCATTAACGAATATCTTGATGATGAAGGGGATTAACTTAGAAAGAGTGGTAGGAGAAGCCGCAGAATAGACTTGGTCGCCATAATCCAGCTTGAATAAGACTAGGGTTGAACGCAAACGAAGGAGAGTCCGGCGATCTGCTTCCAATGCGCAAGAAGTTAAAGGAGATTCAGCCGACCATGGCAAGCTGCCTTTCAAAGAGGAAATGTGAGGATTCCATGTCAACCGGCGATCGAAGAGAAGGCCATGAAACTTAACCGTATCACATTCTGGAATACGTGAGCCGTGTAAATACAATGGAATATCTGGGGCAAGAGGACGTCTAGTGAAGGTAATGAAATGGGTTTTCGTACTAGAAAATTTAAATCTATGAGAAGTGAACTAATGGGAAACACGGTCAATCGCATTTTGAAGGGAGGCCGCTACCAGGCAACAGTCAGTACTTGCATAAGCTATAGCAAAGTCATCCACATTAAGTGATGACCAAATATGCGATGGATGAACGGAAGGTAGATCATTTATGGGCAAAAGAAAAAGAGTAGTGCTAAGTACACAACCTTGTGGGACTCCCTCGGCCTGAACAAAGTCTGAGGAAACCGAGGCGCCAACACGGACACGAAAATGTCTTTCAGATAAGAAAGCAGTAAGGAAAGGAGAGGGCTTGGGCTAAAATATTATACCTCCAATTGATGTCATATGCCTTCTCAAGATCAAAAAAGACTGCTAGGATAGAGAGTTTGTTAGCAAAGGAATTTCGCACATACGTATCTAAGTGGAGCAAGGGGTCCAAAGTAGAGCGGCCCTTGCGAAAGCCATATTGGCGAGGAGAAAGACTATTGCGAGTTTCCAAATACCATATCAGACGTCTATTCACCAATCGTTCCATCACCTTGCAGATTACAATCAAGCCCCGAGGGACGTGGTTTGCAAAATAGTAGTACAATGGTAGATTTCCATTGTTGAGGAAGAACCCCTCACGTCCAAATAATATAGAAAAGACGCAAAAGTACTGTAAGGGCTGTAGAATGCAGAACAGGGAGAACAGAACAAGTGTAATCAAGTGCAATTGACGAGTGCTAGAGTCAAAGTGGTTGGGAACACCCGTATTTAAAACATGAAGAGGATGAGAAGTGAGAAGTCTCTCCAACTGATCACCACGAGAGTCACAGTGGTGACCCTCCCCACAGATGATGGTGAGCGTTAAAATCACCTAACAAGATGGGGGAGTAGAGAAGGGATAAAAAATTTAATATCCGAGATACAGAATGCATGGGAAGGGGAGAGATATAGAAAGCAAACTGTATACCATCTGTGCAAATAAATACAGACTGCAGTATAATGCAGCAGAGAACAAGCAAAGACCTGTTGATACGGTATACCAATGCACACAAGAAGCGCACTCTCATTAAATGATACATCAGGACAGGGATCAGAAGAATGCAACAGCACATAGCCCGAAACGGGACGAATAACAGCTGAACAAATTTTGGGTTCTTGTAACCCAACACATCCTGGGGAAAACTGGGAGAGCAACACCTGGAGCTCTCCTCGATTACCCATGAGGCCACGAATATTCCATTGTAAATAAGTCATTATTCACAAAGACAGGTATGCCAAGAATAAGAAGCTATAAAATCTATGGGCTATTAGGGTCAGTGAAGTCAAAGTGTGGAGGCAACGGTAAGCATGTAAGCAAGGAGGAATCAGAATGCTGTGAGGGTTGTGAGAAAATAAGAAGGGGTACAAGGGTTTTGTCTCTGCAATAAAGATGGAGATAGCGTCAAGTATCTCAGCGGACAAGGAAGATGCCGATACCATGACTTCAGAGACAGGTGAGGTAGAACAAGTAGAGATCGGGGAGACTATGGAGGGAACCAATGAGGTCTGAGAGGAGAGGGCTGTATGAACCTAGATAGATGTGCCGGCGGGGACAGAAGAGTCCTGTGGTGGAACAGGAGAGGAAGGAGACTGGAAGATAACTGGGGAAGAAGTCTGGGGGGAACAGGAGAAGAGAGGACCACACGAGGGGGGTGAACCTCCACCTTCGTGTGAGAGTTAGAAAGGGGATAAGAACTAGGCACCGAGGCCGAAAAGGAAAACTGTTGGGGAATTGTAAGCACCGGAGGAATGCAAAGAGAGTTGGGCTTAGGAGACACATTCAGCTTTGCAGGTGATAGGTGTGAAGATGCAGGCGTGCGAGATCTTGCAGACTGAGAAACTAGCGGGCAAGAAGTAGAGGTAGGAGTAAGTAAGAAGGTGGGGGGGGTTCAGAGGGTAAAACTGCAAAAGAATTAGAGACGGGGGTGACCCCGGAAGACACGACACCGGAGGAGCTGGTAGACGGGGGGACCACCTAGGTTAGGGGGTCTCCTAGCTATTCGCGAATAAGGGATACGAGGAAGATTCCCCTGAGCCGACAGACAGCCATAGCATAAATAAGGCCTTCGCTCTCCTTAAGACAACGGATTTCTCGTTCATTAAGATAGACCTGACATCAGCAGAAAAAAGAAGGATGAGGTTCATGGCAATTGAGACAAGTGGGGGGAAGACTGCAAGATGTATCCGCATGATCTTCGGCACGTCAGACCGGGCACTCCGCCGCAAGTATTTAGCGGGGTGTCCAAAACGCAAGCAATTTCGACACTGACGTGGAGTAGGGACAACTTTACGGACCTCTACAGCTTGCAAGCCAGTGTTGGTGCCTTAGTACTACGGATTGCAAGCCAGTGTTGGTGCCTTAGTACTACGGATTGCAAGCCAGTGTTGGTGCCTTAGTACTACAGCTTGCAAGCCTCTAGGCGATAACGCACGATGTAAATGGAGGACCGGAGTTTATGGCAGTCAAAGGTTAAGAAGGCGATGTTACTGGGAAGGCGCCTCCGCTACCGAGCAGCCAGGACAAATGTATCCACTTTGAGAATAGGAAGGTCCTGAAGGGCTAATTGCTCTAAAATATCAACACAAGACAGAAAATCACTCTGTACAATGGTACACGGTGAAACCACTGTACCACTGCAAGAATTGAGAGTAGTGTGCTTGTGAACTGTGATTGGAATATTATCAATGGAAGTTAGATGGGAAAGACCATGAGCTTTTCTGCATTCTGAACTGTAATGATGCGCACACCGCTTCGAAGAGTGTGAAAGGATATATTTTGGCCAACGTGTCATAAAAGAGCTATATCAATACTGTGGTCAGAAAGATAATCAGTTGGAGATGTCGGTTGTAGGGAAAAAATTTAGTCTACTGAGTACTTGTAAACATGGTGCGTAAAGGAAGTGCATGTCCCATAGGTCGTTTTTGGGTGGAATGAGTAGATATCGAAAAACCGTCATCAGCAAATGGTCTGGAACGTTCAGGCGAAGTTCTGTAGGCGGCCCGACCTGAGGTAGGTGGGCGATCCGAAAACCGTCATACCATATTCGGGGAAGTCAGAGGCATAGTTAAAGACGTGCAAGAAGCAGAGGTACTAGAAGAAACGGCGGAGCCTCAGCACCTGGATCGGGTGACGAAGATTCACCAGCAGAAGGTACAGGGGTATGGGAAGATTCTGGAGAATGGTCCAATAATGAAACCGGGTCAGAACAGAATCTGGTAACAAAGGGGCCTGGGAGGAGGAGGGTTATCACGGAATGAAGACTCCATGGTGAACTTTTCTTATTATTTTTAAGAAAAAACGGAAAGAAAAAAAAGAGGGACAGCGGAGGGACAGTCACTAGAAGGCGTGAAAGGGCCGTATGTTTCCCCCTCTCATCCGAGAGGACCTAGAGACCACGAGCAGTGCAGATGGAGCGTGGAACCCTTGCCATATCCAACCCGTCACGCCAGTTAACCAGCGCTCCGGGATAGTAACCTCACATTTACCGAGCCACCTCGGCAGACAGAAACCCACCACAAAGCATACCTCCTTCGGCTGTCACCTCCCAGAACAGACAGGCAGTCTTTGGAGATACACCCGTCACCTGCAGGACAATTCGTCCTTTTCTCGAATATCCGGGAAGGGAATGGGCACCCCAGATAATTGAGATTCCATGGCAAACTACACCACACCCGAGGAACCTCACGAGGAGCGGGATGAACCTTGGCATACTTCCCCCTACCTAGAAGCCGTAATGCCAGAGGGGTGGACCCCAGAGGCTACAAACAGGATGGGGAAAAGGGAGGGTTGGGAGGGGAGAGGAAAGGGAAAAAAGGGGGGATGGGGAGGATGGAATAGGGAAGGGAGGACTGGGGGGTAATTAGGTTCGGTCTGAGGAAGGAGACCAAAGGGTCTATTTCCTTAGACCAAGAGCCTCTTCGCCACGTCAAGGAGCCCCCCTTCTAGAGGATTGGTAAGTAGAATGTATCCTGTTCTTTAGCAATTTCTATGCCAGCGTAAACTGTTTTAACCTCGCTGTTCCCTGCTTTGGAGATAGTTACGCTTGTTTGCTGGTGCATTCCAAGTAATTCAAGTTACGGGATGCGACTTACTTTCAGTCCGCAGTCGCCAGACTGATTCCTACCAGCCTCGGCAGAGTCAGGAACTCTCGCATAACAACGGTTTAAGCCACACGAGTTCTCCGCTGGTTCTCCTTTTATGTTTTTGATTTAGATACATTTTAGGAAGAGTATCTTCTAGTTGGTGGGGCGAGACATCCTGTTCTCTGGAATTAGGTCTACCAGAGTTTTAGTTAGAATGAGTAAGATTCAACCTTTTCTTGAGTGTGACTGTTGGGTTAAGGTCCAGAGTCTAAATCTTGCTCTATCTCGAGTTGTCATCTGCGCACTGTCATATTTCGGGGTTATATAAATTCGAGTCATTCATAATTAATAATATTTGTGAAGAGTTTAAACTATACCTGATATGTCTCTCAAATTTTATTTTGCGTGTGGCCTGATCAAATCTTCACTGTGTGAGATCATACATGAGGACATCTCAGCCTTCTATGCCTTCTGTTGTCCTATTATTTTTATTATTACTTGATGTGAGGAATCACGAATAAGCTTTGAATTTCACTTTTTTCACTGTGATTATTTTGCATATTGTGATATTATATTTACTTTGATCTTATTTCATATAATACTTTTTGTACAATGTGAACATGTAATTTTTATGTTATAAGTCAATGGGTTAATTATTTTATCTTTAATTATTTCTCATTATCACTTGCTGTAATCTTAGTTCTGATAGCACAAAGTAAATAAAGATTCTCGTCTTTTTACGACGCTTGGTTCGAGACAAAGGATAATAAGATAAGTTGGTGTTCTTGTTTAATATTTACCACTGGCTTCCTCCACCCCTCACGCCTTCATGTTGACAGTCTGCTTCAGGCGGGAACTGCTGGGAAATGTATTGCCAAATTGCGTATTATTGCTTCTGGAGATGCTGTTGCCGGTGTAAGGATGGTGGTGGTGCTAGAATGGTGGCCGTGCTGAGACTGGTGGAGTTGTGGTAACCACTAAGCTGCTAGCTAACAATAGTGTGTCAGTGGTTAGGGTAGCGGTCATACTGCTGGTGCTAACGATGGTCTAGGTGCTGGCAACTTCACTGGCGGTGATGGCGGCACCACTCTGATGATTGTGGTGGAACTGTGGTCATTGTTAATACTGGTTCTAAAGCTAAAGTTCGTGGCAATTCTTTGTGGTAGAAATGATGATAGAGCTAATAATGTTGATGGTTGTGGAGGTAATCTTTGTAACTGTGTTGGCTGTCTCTGTCTGTCTGTCTCATTATTTCACTGACCTTAATACCGACAACAAAGTGCATTTTACATTATATATTTGAGGCAGATAGTGTACAAGTTCTTTACTGGAAGCAAAATATGAACACGTAAATGGTTCAGATTATATTAAGAACAAAAATATGCAGATATTTTACATGAAACTACTAATTTAGACCCGAGAAAAATATTGAAAATTCATCAAACGAAACGTTCATCAAATATCAAGATTTGAAAGATGGAATTAATCTCAGTCTGTAATACTTTATATAGTAGTTTACATGCTACAGGAAACCTGACATTCTAATGCTACATAATAGTTCAACAGCAAAACATAATATTAACTTTTAAAGGGGGTGGACTGGTAAGCCAGTGGAAGGCCTCGGTCAAATGACCAATAGCTCCAGTGGCGATCATCATATGACAGACCCGCGTCAGGTAACAAGTAGAATACGGAATTAAGTCATATTAGTGAGATTATTATTAAAATCAAAACCAAGCGTTCACCACACAAGAATCATAGAGCGCTGCAGGGCTCTAATCGATTAGGTCTCATCATATCTTTATCTAAAACAAAGATATTAACAAGCAAACGACATCCCCCACCCAACTGTTTGCTGGGTGAAAACATTAGCTAGGTTAAATCTTACAGATACCTTGGTGTAGATGTATCCTTTCATAAATCCACCATACCACAACTAAATAAGAAATGCAAAGATAGGCTAAATCCTCTCAAAGCTGCTGCCTTCTACAACGTCAACCATGGTGCTAATGTGAGAATCGTGAGAATGATGTACATAGCCTTTGTTAGGTCCTTAATTGATTATGCTGCGCCCATGTTAATAATAGCTAAGGAAAGTTCTCTCCGACCCTTGAAGTTAATGCAAAATAAAGCTCTCAGAATTATTCTTGGCTGTCATAAATCTACCAAGTTTCTTAATATGAAGAAAGAGTTTGGTGTCTAGTATCAGTGATACGATTATTGAGATTAATACTGTATTTGGTATTAGAATGTTAAAAAATGAACCAGACACTGTCACTATGAATCTTACTAAATGTCTAGAAGTAAATACACATACATCTAAATGGGTTGTGAAAACATGCAATTATATTAAGTTTTATAACTTGCAGGAAAAGTATGACTGTAGACAACAAGAGCATTTCACCCCTCCATGGAAGATGTGTTCATTTAATATCACATACCTGCAAGTCCCTCCCAAGAAGCTCATTGCTATTAATCCCTTCCTTAAATCACTTTTAAAAACAACTGTTCAGGAAGACATTTCTCGCCTAACTGGTAGTTAAAATTCACCATAAGTTATATACACTGATGGATCTAAGCAGGAGTATACTGGCATAAGAATTAATAACTGGGTGTCTACACTGCAAACTGAATTGTTTGGCATCCTAATGGCGCTGAAGCTAACTTATGACACTGAGCTTGACTCTGTAATTATTAATGGTTCTATGTCATCACTGAAGGCTCTTGACTCACAAAATGAGTCTAACAACATGCTCAATGGAGAAGCCAGAAGTAGATACTGAAAAATCCTTGAAAAAGGAATTAATGTGCAAGTGTTATGGATCACACAACACACACTGAGTTACTCTTTCGTGATAAAGTTGATACGTTAGTCAAGAAAAGTACCCTGAAGGAGAATGTAGAATATAACTTTGATATATCTGTGACAATCATTATGAATAATATTAAAAGAGAAGTAAATAATGAAACTGAATGTTACAGGAATACAGTTAAAATCCCGAGTAGATCTACAACACACTATAGTAACATTAACGTTTATGGAGCAATTTGCAATGTGAACAGACTGACTGATGTAGTGGCCAGGCTTAGGCTTGGTTACAAGTTCTTCTGGCAGTTTGGGAGACACACAGATGATGATCAAACCAAATGCAAAGTATGTGGCCAGCCATATTGTCACTATCTTGAACACTATGTGCTTAATTGTCCACTTATTGAGGAATATAGAGATAGTGTAATAACCTATGTGACATATCAACATATCGTATTAATGAAAATAAGATTACAGATATATTAAGTAAACTTCTTAAATTTGTTTGTAACAGATAAGTGAACTGTAGATATAAATCCAGATGTACTCCTGTTAACTCTTATGGAGCCTAGTTCCTAGTTTATTGTGTATCTATATGCTCTTGTGCTACCGGATATGGGGTGCACAATAAACTAGCCACTTGGGCGGCAAAATCTAATTTGAGGTCTAAGCTCCCTCATAACTGAAGATTATAAGCTCTCGGATCTTGATATAAAAAAATTTCACACTAACATAAACAGTTTAAAACTCTGTGGCAAGAAGTGAAACACAAATGAGGTAGATTTTTTTCCAAATTATTGAACCAATTGAACAGTCTCCCCTCTGAAAAACTAAATTAAGAAACAATATAATGTTTTTAATATAGGCTGGACGACAATTTTGTAAACATGGTTAATGTATATTCAACATTAATTCACAAACCTAGAACCACCAATTAACCAGTAGCAGTGGTGGCACTTGCATTAATAACAATCTAGCATTATAATTAAAGCTCTCCTTGCACCTTTCCTAATATGCAGAGATATTTTTCTATATTTCATGAGAAGGTGGAAAGGTGAGAGCTCTAAATCCGTGGGGGCTCATACTCGCCTCGGAGAATAGGAAGCATCATTATTATATTCAAGGGGTGGGGGAGAGCGCTAATCCTGTAAGGTTATACAACATCTAAGAGAAGGGGAGGCATTCAACTTCGATCCAAACAAGGAAAGATCAGGTCAAATTAAATGTATTAAGAGCCCCTCACCGGCTTCAATTATTATAATCAACTAAGAGCTAAATCCACAAGGGTCATACAGCACTATTGGGGTAGGGTGTGCTAAAGGTTTAATATGCTTGAACTCGGACTAGCGAGGATAGAGAGTAGCAGAGGTAGAGTTTTTAAGAGCGGTGAGGAGTGCTAAAGGAAGTATAATCAAAGGTTGTTTAATAAATCTGTTGCTTTCAAAAAGTCAAAGAGGGAGCCCGTCAAAGGTGGGGCTGTCAGCGAGGAGGGAAGATAAAGTCAGGGTGTTAAAGCAGTGACCACGTCAGAGATAAATTCTGCGTGCTCGCTGATAGACAGGACAGTCCAATAGAATATGGCAAACTGAAATTAGAACCTAACAGTTCTGACAGAGTGGAACTGGGAGCCTCTCCATGAGATACCCGTGAGTAAGACTTGTGTGCTCAATGCGAAGACGGGAAAACGTAGTCTCCCAACAACGACAGCGATGATAAGACGACGACCAGAATCCTAAACTCGGCTTGATAGAATGTAATTTTGTCATGAATAAACTTTGACCAACGTTGTTGCCTCCGGTTGCGAAGGTGGCTAGAGATTACAGCAAAATAATCTGAGAATGTTATACTCTACTGACCGCTCAGCAGAGTCCGCCTGCTCGTTGCTCTGAACATCAACACGGTCAGGGACTCAGCACAAAACAATTTCTTTGTCTTTGCTAGAAATGTGGCGCAACAAAAGTTGTATGAGAAGAACTAGGAGGTAAGTCGAATTAAATTTGTTGATAGCTTGCAAAGCACTAAAGGAGTCTGAGAGTACCACAAATGTTGAGGTAGGTCTGGACTCAATACGGATAGTTGCTATGAGAATTGCATTCAGTTTAGCTGTGAAAATGACAGCACCGGCTTCAAGAAAACGATAATGAGACGCTAGAGATAATAGGAGACTCTCAAACTCAAATGGGAGGGTGACGCTAATTCCTTGGACCAAGATCCCTTCACCATCGTCATGGCCCGTCTCCTTGAAGGAATATTTTACTGTTGATCATAAGTACTTCACTTTGCCTTTCAACTACTTGAACAGAAATAGAGTTATTTTAAGCAGACAGCATTTAAATAGATAATAATGTCAATTACTGTATGCTTTTTCATGCGTCTGTGCATTTAAATATCAATCCCTATTACTGTATTTTTTTCCATGCACTTGTGCCCTCTTCTACTCTCATTATATTCTATAAATAAGCAGTAAGAGGGAACAGCAGTTACCTCCCTTGTTACGTGACACGAGAGCAATTTACTTCTCTTCTGAAACTCTACTCACTTCAGTAATACCCGAGAACACTGCTTGAATTATTTACATTCATCACCACCTTCCAGGTTTTCCTAATTAGCGAATATTTTACTCTTCTTCCTCCTCCTCTTCCTCTTCCGCTTTCTCATTCTCTTCCTCCCTTTCTTTGTCTTCCTCCTTTACCCGGACCATCTCTTTCCACTTCTCTGACGAGCATTATATGAAAGTGCGTGCAAGAGAGAGAGATTAGATATTGGTGGAGAATATATCATACGTCAGGTACCCAGGACTCTTGTGTTCCTGCTAACGTTATTAAACTCTTACCTCGATACCATTACCAAAAATTCCTCAACCTTTTATTTGTCTAATTACTAGCTAGTAATAAACATGAAGCTAGCCTTCTAACTCAGAAAGCAAGGAGTCGCTATCGATGCAATTCTATTGCAATTGATGTCTTTGCAACAATAAAACGTAAGGGAACTGAGAGGATGGAAACAAGGGAGTTCGTAAATCACGAGCGAGAGACATAAATCTTTCCGCCGTGTCTTCAGGACGTCACCCAAGATCTGTGAGTTTAATATTTTGATGGTGGGGAGAGTCGGAAGGCCTCTCTTACCTCGAGTGCGGAAGGAGCCTCCCGCCTGTGTTGTCAGGTCACACTGCTCACTGCTGGAAGCCCGTTCATCTTCCTCAGTCTTGTTAATTAACTTGTCAGATCCTGGAAGCTGCTCTCGTCTTTTACTATCAAGGTGTTCTGCTTGCTGTATCTTTTACTATCAAGGTGTTCTGCTTGCTGTATCTTTTACTATCAAGGTGTTCTACTTGCTATATCTTTTTCCCATTGTTAGTAATATCCAAATAAGATATCAGTCTCACTGTTATCCACAGTTTAGTTTTATTAAGAGTAAAAAAAAGCCACAGTACCATAGCTTGAACCAGTCACAACTAACCCAATATTCGTAGATGAAATTTTACAATATTTCGGTCGAGGACTGACCGAAGCCTCGGGTTGAGGCCTCCGGAATATAAAGGTAGGAAAGGTGTCTGGGACACCAATATTGTAGAGAAAGAAACGTGTACAGGCCACCAGCATTATAAAGAAACATGCTGACCCACCAGAAAAAAAATAAGGAACATAGCTGGAGTCATCAGTATTAGAAGGAGAAAAACATTTTGCGGACACCAGAATTATAGAGAAACGTGCTGGGCCAACCAGAATATGGGGCATCAGTATTGGAGAAACGTAGTGGTTACACCGGCATTATCAAGAGAAATGTGTCGTGGCTACCAGCATTATAAAAGAGGAAAAGTCTTTCTGCCACAAGAATTATAAAGAGGAACATGTTTCGATCACCAGCATTAGAGAAATGTGCTCGGACCATCAGCCTTATAGATACACGTACTGGGGTAATGGCATTTTAACTGTAGAAACGTATTTGAACCACCAGCTTTTTAAGAAGGAAACGTAGTGGAGCCACCCACATTAAAGAGAGAAATGTGTTGTAGTTACCAGCATTTACAGGAAGGAAACGTGTATGGGACACCAGTATTATAATGCAGGAAACGTGTTGGCGATATAATCCATATAGAGATGCTGGAGCTACCTGTATTATAAGGAATTAAACGTGTTTGGGGGGCACATCATTATAGAGAAACGTGTCACTATCATTTTAAGGAGAGAAACGTGTTGGGCCACCAGCCTTGTAAGGAAGGAAACGTTTCCGGAAATTACTATTAATGTTTATTTTAAATCTCCTGGTTTAAAATTATTAACCTATGGTGATGAGCAATATTATTATAATCATGGGGGAGCGCTAAGCCCGTAGGGTTTATACAGCGCCTCTGGG
>WNWK01007358.1:0-94970 GCA_009830355.1 Cherax destructor | reverse complement strand
CTGACTTTGCAAATCTTTGACAAGTGTAACCGTGGGGTAATTGTTCACAAAATTCGTGCAGAAAGAATAACTGGGAAGGTGGGCAGATGGATATTTAACGTCCTAACAATTAAAATCTAAAAAAGTAATACTAAGCAGAGTAAAATCAATGTTTACTACAGTGAAAAGTTCTCTCCCCCGAGGCACAGTACTCGCCCCATTTCTCTTTTTCATATTTGGTAGAGACAGGAAGAACAATCATAGCACCGTATCATATTTTGTGGGCGATACTAGAATTTATGTGAAAGTGGCATCGCTAGAAAACAGCGACACTCCAGGATATAAGCCAGAGTCTTCTAGTGGGTCACTGAGAAGAACATGATGTTTAATATAGACAAATTTCAGTTATTGAGTCACGAAAGAATGGTGGAAATAAAAACAAGATCGAAGTACAAAACAAACTCAAACAACTCAGTAAGTCAAAAATGAGAGACCTGAGAGTTATGATGTCAGAAGATCTCACCTTCAAGAAGCACAGCAATGTTGTTATCGCAGCTGAAAGGAAAATGATCGGTTGGATAAGTTATGCACTCTCTAGGTTGTACTAACGGCCCGTTCAACGCAGGCAAAGTTGCAGAACTGGAAAATGTACAGAGAACCTTCACAGCTCGTATAAACTCAGCCAAGCACCTAAATTACTTTGAGTGACTGAAGACCCTAGAACTGTACTCCTTAGAACGTATGCGAGAAAGATGCATCATAACCTACACCTGGAAGAATCTGGAGGGATTGGTTCCAAACCTGCATACTGAGATAACTACATATGAACACAAGAGGGTTGGCAGGCTGTACAGGATACCTGCAGTCTAAAGCAGGGAAGCAATGAGTACACCAAAGGAACTCAATAAGTGTAAAGTCACCAAGACTGTTCAACACCCTCCTTTCATCCATAATTGGGATTTTCCAACAGATCCCTGGTTGTCGTCAAGAGAAAAGTCGACAGATTCCTCAATCAGTTCCTGATCAACCGGACTGTGGTGCATATGTCGGGCTGCTGGCGACGGGGCACTAACAGCTTAGTCAATCAGGCCAGCAACCTTGAAGCCTACTCTGGGACTGGGTTTCAGGGGTGGCGACCCCCGGAAAAGTATAGTTAACCTACAGGACTCTTCAAGTAATCCTTTTATGCAGAAGAGCCTCGAATCCCCCTCATCCTTGGTAACTGCTGCTTCACCCTTCTTTTTGGGTTTAGCACCTTATAACTTACTGTCTCTCTGTGTCTGTCTGTCTTTCCCTCTCTCTCTCTCTCTTGCAGTGGGAGTGAGACGTCTTGAATGTCTTTCAGTTTTGGTCTGGTAACAACATCAAAGACGAAGACACAGACTAGCGTCCACTCTGTACCATCACTGAAACCTAACAAAGCCACTTAATATTTTCTCTCTTGAGAAACGGAGACTACGAGATCTCATTCAAACCTTTAAGATTCTGAATGGCTTTGATACACTCCAACATGAAGACTTAAATGAAGTGTTAAATGAGTCTATAATTGAATACAGTGGAATGAATTTCCGAGGCAAAAGATGCAACACGAATGTACGCAATTTTTTTTGCAAACATTATAGCAATTAGGACTAAAAAAAACGCTAATATTGTGACCATGAAGACAATAACCATTGAAGAACCAGCTTGTCAAGCACTTGGCAAGTATAGGATTCCACTGTTCAGTATAAATCAGTCAAGACTGCTGGGTCAGCCCGAATTGTTTTATATACCAGAAGAAACGTGATAAATCATAATGACCAGTAAAGTATAATGTGTGGTTAGTGAGGAGAGGAGCGAGATGTTGCCAGTGAAACTCGCTATCTCACTCAACCACTCACTAAACCAACACTAATTAAAAAAAATCACTAAACCCACGTGGATCATCACATACATTCGACAGATGAGGCAATCTGAAGTCAACAGATTCCTGATATTTGTTCAGCGACTATCCAGGACATTCAGCAGGCAACGAGGCACCCGAGTCAGTATTAGTAATAATGGTAGAGGTTTGTAATAGTCACAGTAGAACTGATGGTGACCAGCAGAACCACTGGTACACACAGCTATCTGAGTGGTAGTCGAATAACACCAGTAATTTTAGAAGCTTCTAATTTAATAGATGTAGTTGTAGTTCCTAGTCTTCCGTAAAGGTCCATCTCTCCTGTAAATTCCATACAGTATTGTGTTCCAATATGATGGTATATTTTACCTGTGCATGAGGCCAGAGGCCAGAGGGAGAGGAGGGTGGGGAGGAAGCCTTTTGAAGATATAAATAGTTATTTCGTTAAAGTATATTGATGTTACACTGGTATTTCAGTTTCTGTGGCTACAGACTTTCTAAGGAATCCCATTACGTGTTAATATGAAAAGCATTTCCTGCAGACATCTCGCTCGTGTCCTCCCTTACTGGACATTATAACTTAGTGTTATATTTTCAGACATAACACAATTTGGGCTGATAAAGCAATCTTGGCTGATTTATACTGAGTATGTTAAGTCCTGAAGTTCTGGCACCTCCTCCCACTAGGGTATGATGCGTCTAGTTGAATCATATTCTTGCAAAGTGCTTGTCCAGCTGGTTCTTGAAGGACTGCATTGTCTTCATGCTTACATCATCACCCGGTAGTTCATTCCATTCTGCTATAATTCTGTATGCATTTTTTTGTGTACGTTTGTGTTGCATCATCTGCCTTGTAATTTCATTGTCTCGGGTTATGGACTCGTTCAGCGCTTCAGCACTTCCTGCTTGAGTGTGTCCATTCAGTTTCTTAACTGCTTGGAGGAGATCTCTTAGTTTTAGTCTACTAAGAGAGAAAAGTTTAAGTGATTTACGTCTCGCCTTGACATATCCACCTAGATAATACACGCATGTCTTTAATCTAGGTAGAAGTAGATAGTTCTTCCCAGCAGACAGCCTCAGTTTGGACTTCCATTCACTCTGCTGTCTTCCCCAGGTATTCCCATCCTACTTGTTTTATCTTTCTTTACCACCATCCTTCCTTCACCCACCATGCCTCCTTGCCCACCAATCCCCTTTCACTTGCCATTTCCACTTCACTCACCATCTTCCCTATACCCATCATCCTCCGTTACCCATCATCCTCCTCATCCACCATACCCTCCCTCGCCCACCATCTCTCACACCTCACCGACGACCTTAAAGTAGAAGGTCTGAGCGGTAATAGCAATAGGGAGGTGGGTGTGGGAATAGGTCTGGGGGAAGGCTTGGCTTTCACCCTTTCCCTGGAGACTGGCGAGGCAGAGAAGCCAGAAGAGCCCTCCAGGGGAAAGAGGGAGAGGTGGGAGGGGATCGTTGGTGGGGAAAGTGAACTGTGGGGGCAGGGAAGGGTGGAGGCATAAGTTGTGTGTAGGGGGGCTAGGTGGAGCCTCAGCTCTTTTGTGTGTGTGCAGCTAGGTGAAGTGTGTGTGTGTGTGTGTGTGTGTGTGTATTTGTGTACTCACCTGTTTGTGGTTGCAGGAGCAAAGTCATAGGTCCTGGCCCCGCCTCTTCGCTGGTCGCTACTAGGTCCCCTCTCTCCTTGTGTACTCACCTAATTGTGGTTGCAGGGGTCGATACTCAGCTCCTGGCCCCGCCTCTTCACTGTCCGCTACTGGGTCTCTTCTATGTGTGTGTGTGTGTGTGTGGGGTGCGTGCTGTGTGTTGCGTGTCAGTGCGTACGGTGGGTCCCACACCTCACGTGCATAAAGGAGAAGTCAGCCACAATACTGAAATACCTGTTGGATGTCTTCTTTTTACCCAGGGTCACGCACGTCACGGACAAGGGCACACAGGTGGCAGCTGAAGCTACAAGTGATTCACTGGACTTAATGAAGTACTGGAGCCAGTTTGTCTCAAGGATATAGAGAATAATCAAACGAAGTCGATGAGGAATTGGTAGTGGGAAACTCTATTAACAACTTCGTAAGTAGAGATGTCTAGGTCCTGGGGCGAGAAATCCGTAATGCCGATCAACATATGTAAAGTCATCCTCAAGTTATCTTGCTCAGGTTATTAAGTTCAAAGCTGTGTGATAGGCTTTTCTTTGTCTACCACAAGTATGAGCTTTATGCACATTCACCGCTTTTCTTACCCTGAACTTTCTCTTAAGAAAAGTATTCTTGTTACTCTCCTCGATTTCTGTATCTGAGAACCTCAAATATCTGGTCTCTGACATTTCCACACCACACATTATTCTCTCGCCTTGTCTCTCCTCTCTATTTCATCACCTCTGGCTAATAGTTTTGTGACTTAATTCATGTCTGTATAAATAAGTCATTTCTGCTGTAACCAGATACTATAAACATGTAAATAGTTCGGGTCATTGTCCAGTACCGTAACTTGTTTAGCTATAAAAACTTGCGGTCCTGTCCCTGGACCCATTCTGTGCCACTGAAATCTTTTGACTGCACCCCACACCATGAGTATGGGTGCATAATAAAGATATTAAATTACCTAGTTCAAAGGAGGATGACAAAGTTGATCCCATGTATCAGAAATCTTGCCTATGAGGATAGACTGAGGGCCCTGAATCTGCACTCTCTAGAAAGGCGTAGAATTAGGGGGGATATGATTGAGGTGTATAAATGGAAAACAGGAATTAATAAAGGGGATGTAAATAGCTTGCTGAAAATATCTAGTGTTGACAGAACTCGCAGCAATGGCTTTAAGTTGGAAAAAATTAGATTCAAGAAGGATATAGGAAAACACGTTGTGTAGTTTTAAAAATAGGTTGGATAAATACATGAGTGGGTGTGGGTGGGTGTGAGTTGGACCTGACTAGCTTGTGCTACTAGGTCAGATGCCGTGCTCCTCCCTTAAGTGAATGTGACTGACCTGACTAGGTCAAGGCATTGGCTTAAGCCGGTGGGAGAATTGGACCTGCCTCGCATGGGCCAGTAGGCCTGCTGCAGTGTTCCTTCTTTCTTATGTTCTTATATGCTAAACGAACTTGTTTCTTTCATAAACCCATGAATAAATTTCTTATTTGCCTTCCTTATATTTCTACTTTATAAAATCTTAATAGCGCCTCCTTTTCCTTGTGCATAAAATATTTCGCCCAATTTGATGTAATCTCATTGTTGCTTCTCCTCAAGTCCTGATTCTTCTGGTGTTCTTACCTATGCATTCTCTTCCTTCCCTCAACAAATTACTGCTGAAACTGGTCGTTCTTTTTTCTAATAGTGTTAAAGAAAGTCTTGCTGACACTCACTTCTTATTGCCATGTTAGAGATCGTAGCGTTCCCTTTAAATGGTCCTCTGCTAGAACTAGCTTCCCCTCTTCTGGTCCTCTGCTAGAACTAGCTTCCCCTCTTCTGGTCCTCTGCTAGAACTAGCTTCCCCTCTTCTGGTCCTCTGCTAGAACTAGCTTCCCCTCTTCTGATCCTCTGCTAGGACTAGCTTCCCCTCTTCTGATCCTCTGCTAGGACTAGCTTCCCCTCTTCTGGTCCTCTGCTAGAACTAGCTTCCCCTCTTCTGGTCCTCTGCTAGAACTAGCTTCCCCTCTTCTAGCCTTGACAGAACCTAGTTTCCCTTGAGCCTTGACAGAGGCTCATGGGTTGAAGTCGGCCTTGAGTTGGGTGCTTGAATTGGGTTGGGTTCTTTGGCATGGGTAAATTGAATTTTCAGAGCTTTTCTTAGGTGTTCCATTTAATGTCTTATGCAAATATCCTGTTAGTGGGATGGATGTGAAGGACCTGCCTAGTATGGGCCAACAGGCCTGCTGCAGTGTTCCTCCTTTCTTATGTTTATACACAGCATTCCTAACGTGATTTAAATAGTTTATAAACTGACAAGTTGGGTATATGTTGTACTTTTCTCAAGGTTGTTGGTCGACCACATCGACTCCAGGCTGAGGGACTGACCACCTCACTTCTCATCTTCCACTCTGTCGGACTGAAGAAGCCACTGGTTGGCAAAACATTTCCACAAAGATTTCTAAATATAGCACAAACATTCTTGACATAGATCTTAGTCTTGGAATTGTTTGTTTGTCTGGCTTTCTCATTATATTGTCAAAAGCTGTAAATCTTCAAAACAAACCTAACTTGACCTGACCTTGACCTTCTCATCACTTTTCTTAGTGACCTGACTTTTGGACTCTTTTTTTTTTTTTTTTTTTTTTTTTCTCGCTTTCCCCCTACCCGAATATTTCGATTTTTTCATCACCTGTTCACTTGTCTTTCTGGTTTCTCCCCCATTTTTCTCGTTCTGGTGTGACTTGATAATGGTCCCAAGTGTGAGTTATATGCCAGTTCCAGCCCATGGTATTGTGACATCTCTCTCTCTCTCTCTCACACACACACACACACACACACACACACACACACACACACACATGAAGCAACATCATTTATTCAACTCGCTCATAATCCCTTAAGCAAAATTTTCTTGGCAAACATTTTTCACGGCATCTTTCAAGACGTTGGACCCACTTGCAACGCTCGCGTCCAAAACTAAGGTGGGTCGATCGCGTGTTGGGGTGGGTTGAGTCCCCCTGCTGGGAAACAATTTTCGTGAGTTTGTGGGTTGATCGTGTGTGGTTGCATTGAACGTGGGTTGATAGTGCAACATTCGAACACTGTTGCCGGATTCCTGCTGCCTAAGTAGAGGATGATGATTGTCAATAGTTTATAAAATGGTGTGACCCTTGATGGTGGTTTACGAGATGGTACGACCCTTGATGGTGGTTTAAAAGATGGTACGACCCTTGGTGGTGGTTTGCAAGATGGAATGACCCTTAGTGGCTTACAAGATGGAACGACCATTAGTGGCTTACAAGATAGTACGACCCTTAGTGGTTTACAAGATGGTACGACCCTTGGTGGTTTACAAGATGGTACGACCCTTGGTTGTGGTTTAAAAGATGATACGACCCTTGGTGGTGGTTTAAAAGATGGTACGACCATTGGTGGTGGTTTACGAGATGGTACGACCCTTGGTGGTGGTTTACAAGATGGTACGACCCTTGGTGGTGGTTTAAAAGATGGTACGACCCTTGATGGTGGTTTACGAGATGGTACGACCCTTGGTGGTGGTTTAAAAGATGGTACGACCATTGGTGGTGGTTTGCAAGATGGAACGACCCTTAGTGGCTTACAAGATGGAACGACCCTTAGTAACTTACAAGATAGTACGACCCTTAATGGTTTATAAGATGGTACGACCCTTAGTGGCGTACAAGATGGAACGACCATTAGTGGCTTACAAGATAGTACGACCCTTAGTGGTTTACAAGATGGTACGACCCTTGGTGGTTTACAAGATGGTACGACCCTTGGTGGTTTACAAGATGGTACGACCCTTGGTAGTTTACAAGATAGTACGACCCTTAGTGGTTTACAAGATGGTACGACCCTTGGTGGTTTACAAGATGGTACGACCCTTGGTGGTTTACAAGATAGTACGACCCTTAGTGGTTTACAAGATGGTACGACCCTTGGTGGTTTACAAGATGGTACGACCCTTGGTGGTTTACAAGATAGTACGACCCTTAGTGGTTTACAAGATGGTACGACCCTTAGTGGCTTACAAGATGGTACGACCCTTGGTGGTTTACAAGATGGTACGACCCTTGGTGGTGGTTCATAAGATGGTACGACCAGTGAAGGTTCATAAAGTCATCAGTGCTGTAAAGTAGCACCTCGTGAGTGCAAGTTAGCAGGAGTTCAACTTGCAAGTTGCATACTGATGGAACACACTCAAGATACCAGTTAATGGCAGGTGAAGGATGAGTTCTGAATTGATGGTAGATGGTGGATGGAGAGTCTCTTTGGTAGACCAGAAAAAGGAAAGTCTCAGGACGAGTTGGGTGAACGCAGAGTATTTTGCAAGTAGAGTGGTTGATGGATGAAGAGGGAAGAGTCTCCTCTGACAAGGAGTTTGTGAAAGATGGGCTTCCCTGAGAGGAAAGTTTGGAAAGTGAAGGGAAAGAGTACCTGGGTGATCAATAGTCTCATTGTGGGTCTCCATCACATGGTTTTATCAGAACCTTTGTTTACCACATGGTTTCGTCTGGACGTGCTTCACATGGTTTCGTCTTTATAAAGGACCATCTTCATTACATCTCTTTATTAACACAGATTTTGCCAAAAAACCTTCATAAAGATCTTCATCAATATCTTCGCCTGGATCTTCACCACACATCTTCGCCTGGATCTTCTACACCAGACATCGTCTCTACCTTCACTACAAGTCTTCATGGTGGCCCTTGTTACTCAGTTAATGAGGCACTCTGGCTGCTGATGTCTTCACAGGTGCTGCCTCTGCTCGTAATCACATTTACATGTGCATAATATACCTCCACACTCCTCTCCCTAAGTCTGACTCACCCTGGAGATTCTCTTCTGCTGCCAATTCAACCTAACTCGTCAGTTTCACTCATCACCAAATTATAACCTTAATTTTTAAAGGGGTGGACAGGTAAGCCAGCGGAAGGCCTCGGTCAGATGAACAAAAACTGCAACTGCAGGTCATCATATGACTAAGACCCGCGTCAGGTTCCTGACGAGCCTCACCTAACCTACCTCATCACAGCATCACTAGAACTCCTCCATCTCACTGAGTGTAAAATATGGAACGCGAAGCTAATGTAAACAACACAGGTTATACCACGTGGTTGACTTATATAGTCTATTATGCTACTAGGGTAATCATAAGACCAAGTGTTACTACATGCGGTTAAGCATGTAGTCTACATAACACTTGCTCTTTAATTAAGGTGACAGTAAACCTCGTACCCGTGGTGGTGTCTCCCCGCTACTGTACCTTTTTCATTCTCTAAGCGGATAGGTGAGTACAAATAGAGAGCGTGTCTGTCTCGCGCCCAGCAGACGGAGGATCAAACCTCCACAAAGTATTGCGCTGAATAACCCAAATAGGTTTAGCGCTTAACATGAATTATAATAATAATAATCTAAGCACCCCATTAAGGCACCATTAAACCACTCGTCCATAACGATACCCCTAGCTTCTTACTACTGTACCTTTCTGAATCTTAAGCACCCTATTAAGGCACCATTAAACCACTCGTCCATAACGATACCCCTAGCTTCCTGCTACTGTACCTTTCTCACTGTGGTTACTAGCGTCTTACCCTGATTTTCCTTGGTGTGAATAAGTCAAGACAGTAGAGTGAACACTAAAGGTGCCTTCAGTGCCTAGAGGCGGGACGTTCTATTGAGTTACGTTTATCAGTAACAATGCAGAAATACTGGGCGTGTGACGAGGAGGATATTATTAGACATGAGCGAGTATTCTTTTCAGTCTATAATCTATCCTGTGTGCATAGATGTCATGCTTGTGCCAGTAAACAACAACGCCTCGCCAATCATATGTGGATTTCTCCCATTCGGTTTAAATCATATTTCTCCCATACGGTTTAAATCATATTTCTCCCATACGGTTTAAATCATATTTCTCCCATACGGTTTACATCATATTTCTCCCATACGGTTTACATCATATTTCTCCCATACGGTTTACATCATATTTCTCCCATACGGTTTTTACATCATATTTCTCCCATACGGTTTACATCATATTTCTCCCATACGGTTTACATCATATTTCTCCCATACGGTTTACATCATATTTCTCCCATACGGTTTACATCATATTTCTCCCATACGGTTTACATCATATTTCTCCCATACGGTTTAAATCATATTTCTCCCATACGGTTTACATCATATTTCTCCCATACGGTTTAAATCATATTTCTCCCATACGGTTTACATCATATTTCTCCCATACGGTTTACATCATATTTCTCCCATACGGTTTACATCATATTTCTCCCATACGGTTTAAATCATATTTCTCCCATACGGTTTACATCATATTTCTCCCATACGGTTTACATCATATTTCTCCCATACGGTTTAAATCATATTTCTCCCATACGGTTTACATCATATTTCTCCCATACGGTTTACATCATATTTCTCCCATACGGTGTAATTCAAATTTCTCGACTTGGATTATTAAACTTAGGTTAAATTAGGTTTGGTCAGGTTTAGTTAGGTTAGATTTGTTCTATTATAAATAAAAAAAAAGGAAATTATAATAGAGAGTTGTGAGGAGCGAACACTTCTTGGATACACCGTCAGCTCTAGGAGTACTTAAGTTAGGTAATCGCGGTTTAAAGCTCGTTAAACAGTCATACGTTTGACTAAGCGATGATTTATGATTAAAGATGTCCAATTACAAGCGAGTATTGCAAATGAGATAATGTTATTGTGCGTAACTGAGAAAAAAACTAACCTAACATAACCCAACCTGTAACCTTACATGCGCTAATAGCACAGGAGAGAGAGAACTTATAACGACGTTTCTGTTCGTCTAAGAGGGACCGAAACGTAATCATAAGATTTTCTCTCTCTCCTGTGTGTGGGTTATTTGTATATCGTTAGAGTCAAGGTATTAAGCCTTTTTGTTCTTTAACCTTACGCGACCTAACCTAACCTGAAAGGCCTTTCGTAATCAGATCAAGTATTCTGTAGTTGCAGCCTCTTTGTAGTGCACAAAATTGTTGAATTATTAGTAAAAAGTAATTTCACGAGTATCACAATAAGACATTAGGAGGGTAGACGCATGTTTGCACTGACTGTCTGAAATGTTGACGAGCTGTCACTGGCCAGGAGTGTCAGGTGAATACTGATGGGTCAGTGCCAGACTGGCCCTTCCAGAGTGCATTCTAACATGAAGGTATTATTTAACTAATTTCTCCCAGAATATTTAGCTGAGCTAGGAATAATTCTGTGGGGTATGGATAGCCTTGTCGTATTTAAACACAAATTCATGGCTGCATTCAGACCCGGGTATAGTGTAAATATAGCCTAAGTTATCTAAGGAAATCAAGAAAATGAGGGTAAATTAAACTATGGAACGAGTAGGGTTTTAAACCCATGGCAAGCGTGTTCTAAAAATCACAGGAAAGTGGCCGAATGGTTAACGCACTGGCCAGTGAGTTTTAGGACTTACCATAGGTTCAAAATCCCACTCGTTCCCTGATTTGTTTGCAACAGTGTTATTACGATTTCGTGAATCATGATGGTAGTGTTTACAAGAAACAACAAGTGGCACAAGTCTTACTAGAAAGTACACCAGCTTGCCCCCACCCTCTCCTCTCCTCTCTCCCTCTCTCTCTCTCTCTCTAATAAACTTTCTCTCTCGAGAGATAGATCTTTAGTGAGCGATACAACTCACTGGCTTCCAGCAAACTGCCACCCAACACTCACACACTGTAATCTCGATAGTTTAGTCCTTTTTTTTTCAAATATTTTTATAACCTCCATTGAAGAAAAGCAAATATAGCTGTTATTGGAACAACATTTTTGTCCCGTGCAGAGCTTCATACAGTCATGAGTGGATAAGGCTCTATGCTGGGCTCTACACTGGGCTCTACGCTGAGCGCTACACTCTTTCGAAGAAAGTTTGTTCAACAACGTATCTTTTGAACACTATTGTCGGGAGTAGGCAGTTTGGATTCCACGTCTGCATTACTTTCCAGGAATAATTATACACTGCAAAATATTCCCTTAATGTTTACGAAAGATCAAAATGGAAGGGGAGAATAATTAGGAACACAGCCACTCCTATTTCCTTCCTTAGTGACGTTGCTTGAGAGTAACGTTACATCACGATTGATGACTTTTATTTATTACTTTGCTGGTTGATGTAAATGATGCTTTTGGTAATTATTGCATTGTTTTTGTCGATCTATGACGAACCAGTTGACTCTTATACGAGAAATGGCAAGGTGATACCGACATGATGTGGAAAAAGACTCTTATGTATAGTTCAGGACATTTATTAGAGACGTTTCGTCACTCGTTGCGAAACGTTTCCTCAATAAATGTGCTGAACTGTACACTAATGTCTTTTTTTGGGCACTTATATTGTTGAGGAGTAAGATAAGTGAGCAACTCTAGGAATCTTTATCAAAGACACGTCAGTAAGACTTATCTTGCCCCGTGGGTGATGCACTGAGTACATAAACTAGTAGTTGATGTACTCAGTGCATCACCCGAAGAGGTAGTTGACAACCAATTCGGGGTAGACTCTAAGTGGCCTTCCACCGGTGTTGATGTCTCTGCAGTCTACCGGTGAAGGCTGCAGCACAGGCCAAACCTTCCCTCAAATATTGATAATGTTGCCTATGTGTTTTATTTTTCAACTTGTCAATATTATTTACCATTTGTGACATAACGAGGTATTGGCTGGGCATACTTCATTTCTCGCAAATTAGCTATAGATGTATAAAATGAGTGCTTTCCCTGGATTAACATACATTCGTTCCTCTGGCATAGTGGCAAGAGCATCTGTGGGATTCCACGCCCAGCCTTTGTCGTGTGCGGGTGTGCTGGTGGTGCTACCTGGCGGCAGCTAGAGGCAACTTCATTTTCCCACAATGGCCGACGGTTACAGGAGGCGAATAACACGGTCTGTGTTGACTTGGTCCAGGGAGCCATATATCCGTCTAAGTCTAAATGCGGAGATTCTAATGCCTGCAATAGCTTCGAGACACTTTTGGAATATCGCATGCAGATCTTTATAGCATTTCGTTAAATGGGGCGAGGAGGATCTTCATCAAATTCGCTTGCACAGCAGCATATCAACGAGTCGTCGATACATATCAGGAGAGAAAGTTGTTGTACAACAAGGCCTTGAGGTATGTTTAAAGGACGTTTTGGCCACTTATTAGTGGATTAAGGTGCATAATGTGCCCTTTGAAGCTGGACAAGAAGATATTAAAGATGTATTTCAGAGTTATGGCATAGTACATGCTGTAAACATAAGACGCTGGGCACAGGGGTTATATGCAGGCATCTTGGAGGGAACATATTCCATCAAAATTTCCTTGAGGAAACCAATTCCATCTTATGTACTTATGGAGCATTTCCACACACAGGTGTACATCACATACCCAGGGCAGGTGAGGACATGTAGACTGTGTGGACAGCCGGAGCACTTGGCGGCTGAGTGTAGCCAACGGAGAGAGGATAGGCGTCGAAGAAAGAAAGAAATGCAACGAAGGATGGTACGGAAGGAGGCATGAAGTGTGCGGTGATGCAGGGAGCAGAGAAGACATCATGGAGCGTTGAGGTGGACAGAAGCAGAGATGGAGGAACAAAGGATGCGAGGGAAGAGCATGGAGGTGGAGGTGTCTGCAGGGGGAAGGAATGACAGACAAGGATGAGGAAGGTATAACTGGATCAAAGGCAGAGATTTTGAGGGATCTCCATGAGATTCTTGAAGGAGAAGAGCTGACATTCTAGGGGTCATCCAGTGAGGTGTGTGGTATTGGAGGTTCTGGAGCAGAACCAGGAACAGGTGGGTGGTGGTGAGGCAGAAGGTGAAGGGTGTGGTAAAGCTGTGTTGGATGTCATACAGGTGGAGGTGGAGGTGCATAATGAGCAGGTAATTGAGGTACTGAGAGACAAGGGAGAATCTAGAAAGCGTACTGGTGAGGAGGCTGGTAATGATGTCCTCACACCAGTTAGAGACAGTAAGAAAGTTTTGTCTGAAGTTGAGTAGGACAACAGACAAGAGCTAGAGGTAGTGGGGGTGATAGGGTAAAGGGGGGATGGGAGGTGACAGGAAGGGTGTAGAGAAAACAACCGAAACTAAAAGGGAAACCTCAACCGTTACCTTCCGGTGTTTAAGTATGAACGTGAATGGCCTTAAAAATGAGGCCAAACGAAAGTGGGTGGAAGTGACTTTGATTAGGTACAGGGTAGATGTAGTGTTTTTTCAAGAGCACAATTATAGGTGTGGGAGGGAATTGAAGTTGAAAGGATATCAGTGTTTGTGGGAGGATCTGAGTTGTTCAAAGGGGGTGTGGTAGTGGGTATTAAGGAAACGTGCCCTTTTGTTTTGCAGTCTTGGGAAGAGGGGTGAGGAGAGTAGTGAGGGTTGATGGTCAGTTGGGGGAGGTCCAGGTTAGTTTTATTGTGGTGTATATGCCGGCGATTTCGAATAATAGGGTCAAGGAGCAATTCGTGCGGGATGAATTAATTTATGCCTTCAGTGGTCTGCCGCAGGTGGTCATAATTGCAGGAGACTGGACAGTGTTATTAGGGTTAGGGATGTTGAGCCGAGAGGAACTGGTAGTGTTTTGAGGATCTTAAGGGACGTTTTGGGTGCAGTGGGGGTGGTGGATGCGGTGGGAGGGCGGGGTGAACCTGTCGAATACACTTTTTTTAGGGGTAATTATGCGGCTAGATTGGATCGGGTTTATGTTTTACATGCGGTAGGGGTTGAGAAAGTGGAATGTTTGGACGTAGGTTTTTCAGATCACAAGGGTGTGTTGATGCAAGGGGGTTGGGATGGGGCTGTGAGGGTTTTCTCGAGTTATTGGAAACTTAACATAGCTATGCTTAATAGGGTAGAGGGTATGGTGGATTTTGAGGGATAATGGGAGGGTCTGTGGAAGGGGGGGGGGATAGTACATGTGGCGAGGTGGTGGAATGAGTGTGGGAAGAAGGGGATAAAGGAGTTCTTTGAGAAGGTGGGGAGGGAGGATCAAGATATAGGTATGGATACCAGAGGTATTTAGAGGGTTTATTGAGGGATAGTTATGGTGGGGAAGGTAGGGAAAAGCATGCAGAGAGTGTGGAGGGTGTAAGGAGGGTTCTGAGAGACATTCAGTATGAGAGGTTTCATGCTTTACGAGTACGAAGTGGGATGGAGGAGGTTTTATGGGGGATAAGGCGTCAGCGGTGGTGTTGAGGCAGTTTCAGAAGCGCCGACTGGGTATGTTGCTGACGTCTGTAGAGGTGGAAGAGGAGATGGGGGGTATGAGGTGGGAAGTGTGTTGCAAATGACAGAGGGGATGACTGGTTATGCGGAGTTGTGGTTTGGAAGGAAGTTTGCAGAAGAAGATAGGGATGAGCGGGCCTGTGCTCAATTATTAAGGGGAATTCATAGACGGTTGCATGAGGATGATAGGAAGGCAATAGAGGGGAACATAATGGAAGAAGAAGTTTGGGATGCAGTTAAATAGTTAAGGGCTGGAAAATCGCCAGGCATTGATGGATTACCGGGGGAAGTATACATGCAATACGCAGGTGCTGAGAGGGGTGCTAGTCAGGGTCTTCAATGACATGAGGGAGAAGGAGTCCTGGAGGAGTCAGTAAGGACAGGAGTTGTAGTGTTAGTGCCTAAATGTAAAACACCAAAGGGGTTTAAGGACTATAGGACTATTGCGCTCATGTGCACTGACTATAAGATATTCGCAAAGATTTTGGCTAATAGAATCAAGAGAGGTTTAGGGAATATGTTGCACGAGGGACAATTTGGGATACCAGGGAGAAGTTTTAGGTACGGACATAGTAGGATAAAAGAGTTTATTGAAGTAAATCAGGGAAGGGGGTGTTAGGGCTGGATTGGCAAATGGCTTATGACAGGTGAATAGGGGGTGCTGTTGGACATCTTAGGAAGGCTAGGTTTTGGATAAGAAATTGTAGGATGGGTAAGAACGTTATATGAAGAGGCGTTGATGAGGGTACAAATAAATGGGATGGTTGGGTGGGCGGTGAACATGGGAAGGGGCCTTTGACAGGGATGTCCTCTGTCACAGATCCTCTTTGCTTGTTTCCAAGATCCTTTTTATAGGTTAGTCGACTAGGGTTTAAGGGTAGAAGGGGAGATAGGGGTGGCTAGAGCAGGGATAGTAGGTTATGTAGACGACACTACGTTGTTGATTAAGACAGACGAAAGCTTGCGTTGGGTTAGAGGTTGGGTGGAGCTTTTTGGTCAGGCAACAGGAATGAGGGTTAATAGAAGCAAGTCACACCTATTAGAGGTAGGTAGTTGGAGTGGGGGAACGTTGGGTTTAAGGGAGGGATGGCAATGTGTAGAAGCTTTAAAAATCTGTGGGATAGTGTTTTGTAGTGATGGCAGGGTTGCAAGAGAGAAGAATTCTGGGGAAGTGGTGGATTCGGCTTTGCAGCGAATGAGGGACTGGGGAGTTGGGGACGTAACACTGATGCAACGAGTGGTGGTTATTAATGTTTTAATTTACAGTAAATTGTGGTTTAGAGCGGCGGTTTTTCCATTATTAGAAGCTGATGTGAGGAGGCTACATTAGGGAGTGCTTAGTTTTATTTGGGGGAATGGTAGACATTGGTTGAGTAGGGAGGTCGTGGTGACGAGAGTTAAAAATGGAGGGCTGGGTTTGATTCCGTTAAGGAGTAGGTTGAAAAGTGTGTTTGTAAAGCAGGAATTTATGATGAAGGGGAGCTGAGGGGTAGAAGGGTGGGTTTGGTAATGGGTGAGGTTAGGAAGTGGTGGGGGGGTAGGAAGCTTAGGGAGTGTGAGGCAGTGTTACGGGTTCTCTTGGTGTTGAGGGACCCGGGGAGTGTTAAAGTAGATTGGATAGGGCAAGTATGAGGGAGCAGGTAGTACAGGGAGTGGAGGTGTATCCGATGTATAATTGGAAGAGTATTTAGGGTTGGTTAAAAAAGGTGAAGGTGAGGCCTAGGGTGAGAGAAACAGGTTACAGATTCTTACATGGGATACTGGCGGCGAAAGCTCAGTTGTTGAGATGGGAGTCACAGGGGATGGGTCTTGCGCTAGGTGTGGTGAATGGGAAACGGCGTTTCACGTGGTTTATTTTTGTGAGGGGAGGGGGCGTGTGAGGGTATGGCTTGGGGGGTGTTGGGTTTGATTGGGGGGGGGAGGTTTTCAGTTTTAAAAGCGCTTTGTTTGGACTTTGGGGTGTGTGAGGAAGAAGTTCATAGGGCTTTGGTTTATATAATGTTAGAGTTTGTGTATTTGTCTTGGGGTATGAGGGGTTCAGATAGTGAGGTTTTAATTCATGCTTTGACTGCGGGGATTTATAGGACAAAATGTAGGAATAGGGAGGTTTATGGCAGAGCTTGGTTTCTAAGTTTCCGGCAGCGTATAGGGTTTTGACAATGCAACAGTTGTTAGGAGTGGAGAGGGGAGGTGTTTAGAGCTAGTTTTCGAGTTTAAGGGGGTTTTGGTGTGGTTTTTTGGGGAGGGGTTTGGCGTGTGCTGTGTTAGTTTTGAGGGTGGGGGGTGTTGAAGTGTGCATGTGTGGGGTGGTGGGGGTGAGGGTTTTTAGTTTCAGGTTGATTGAGGTGTGAATGAGGTTTGTTGGGAGGGGTAGGGTAAGGGGTTTCGTGTACGGGTGGGGTTGGTTTTAGTTTCGGTTGTTTAGTGCAGTCTCTCATATGGGTGTTTTAAGGTTTGCCTATTTAAAGGGGTTGTCCACTTATTGAGTGGGGCTTCTTCCCTTGGAGAAAAAAAAAAAAAAGGTGACATTACAAAGTTGGTGTGTTATATTATTATGCGACTTTGGGGTAAGATTTATTAGGTTGTTAACATGTACATGCAGTTTGTAGTGCTTATTATGTTTTATGACTTATAGTTACACGCTTTGTGACTTTATAAAGTTAGTTCAAGTCTGGTATTATGTCTAAACAAAAAAAAAAATTGTGGAAAATACCTTTATAGACATTTTATAAATGTGTGTTAGTCTTTGGCGGTGGTGACCGTTTGAGTTAATGTAGGTGTCGTGTAACAGGTTGGCAAGTACCTGGTTTTTATTTTAAGTTTTGTATATGTTACAGGATAGAGTTACATTGTAAAGGGTTAACTAAGGTAACAAAAAAAAAATCTTTTTTTTGGTAGAGGGTTCATCAAGGGGAGTGATGGGGATGGTATTTATTTGTGTCTTTTTTGCAATATTGCTTACTATGTATAGGTCATTTCACTTGTATAACTGTAACGATTTAAAAAAAAAAAAAAAACTATATTCTATGTTCTATGTTGAAGTTGTCAGTGTTTATTTAATAGTTTGGGTTGGGGTCGTAAGTCTCATGACCTGTTGTGCATCATTTTGACAGGGGTGTAAAAGGGATGGGGGGGGGGGTTGTAGGATATCAATGGTGAGTAGAAGTTGTGCTGTGATACCGAAATTTTTAATTGAATGATTAGGCATTATGATAGGTATAAGTTTTCATGGTGTTTAATAGTGGGGTGATTGGTATATATATATTAGGGGAAGTTTAGAGTCCTTCGGGATGTTAATGTAATATTTTCGTGTCATACTAAGTGTTTTAGTTCACCTTGCATAAGTCGTTGAATAACAATCGACAGGTTTTGTATGACATGTCCAAGTAACTGTATGTCATGTTTCTTAATATATATATATATATATATATTTATGTAATGTATATATATATATATATATATATATATATATATATATATATATATATATGTATATATATATATATATATATATTATATATAGTATTTGTTTTACGGTTTTGAAGTGTTTGTCCACGACTATGTGTAGTTTTGTCTATAAATTTTGGGTATCAGTTCTGTTTATGAGTACAATTGTATGTGTGTTTCTATATTGATATACCATTTATTGTATTTAGGTGATATATTCTCTTATACATGTTAATGAATTGTATATGTGCTGTTATTTAAAAAAAAAATATGATGTATAAACTTAGTTGAATTCCAGTTCCTGGACCTGTTAACGGTGTTGCTTAGGCGTTGTGAGCTAAAGCTCCAGGGCCATGTGGAGGTGTTGATTCCAGCTCCTGGACCTTTGGGAAAGATTGAGTTAAACCGTTATTCTGTCTTAGGAAACTTATACTGTCGCTCCTATGATTACTGAGGAGTTTGAGGGTGTTACTGCGGTTCTTGTTGGTGTCACTGCGGTTCTTGTTGGTGTTACTGCGGTTCTTGTTGGTGTTACTGCGGTTCTTGTTGGTGTTACTGCGGTTCTTGTTGGTGTTACTGTGGTTCTTGTTGGTGTTACTGCGGTTCTTGTTGGTGTTACTGCGGTTCTTGTTGGTGTTACTGCGGTTCTTGTTGGTGTTACTGTGGTTCTTGTTGGTGTTACTGTGGTTCTTGTTGGTGTTACTGTGGTTCTTGTTGGTGTTACTGCGGTTCTTGTTGGTGTTACTGTGGTTCTTGTTGGTGTTACTGCGGTTCTTGTTGGTGTTACTGTGGTTCTGCTGGTGTTACTGTGGTTCTTGTGGTGTTACGGTTCTGTTAATGTTACTGCGGTTCTTGTTGGTGTTACTGTGGTTCTTGTTGGTTACTGTGGTTCTTGTTGGTGTTACTGTGCTTCTTGTTGGGTTACGCGGTTCTTGTTGGTGTTACGTGGTCTGTTGGTGTTACGGGTTCTTGTTGGTGTTACTGCGGATTCTGTTGGTGTTTCAGTGGTTCTTGGTGTTACGGGTTCTGTTGGTGTTACTGTGGTCTTGTTGGTGTTATGGGTTCTGTTGTGTTACTGTGGTCTGTTGGTGTTATGCGGTCTTGTGTTACTGTGGTTTTGTTGGTGTTATAGTTCTGTTGTGTTACTGCGTTCTTGTTGGTGTTATGTACAGGTACAGGGGCTGTGTTACTGGATATGGGACAGGGGCTGGTGTTACTGATACTGGACAGGGCTGGTGTTACTGGATACTGGTACAGGGGCTGGTGTTACGGGATACTGGTACACCGGCTGGTGTTACGGGATACCGGTACACAGGCTGGTGTTACGGGATACCGGTACACAGGCTGGTGTTATGGGATACTGGTACAGGGCTGGTGTTACGGGATACTGGTACAGGGGCTGGTGTTACGGGATACTGGTACAGGGGCTGGTGTTACGGGATACTGGTACAGGGGCTGGTGTTACGGGATACTGGTACAGGGGCTGGTGTTATGGGATACTGGTACAGGGCTGGTGTTATGGGATACTGGTACAGAAGCTGGTGTTATGGGATATAGGTTGAAACTCTAATAAACAATTTTTTGAATTGTTTGTAAGAACGAGCGAGCTAGCTGTAACGATGTAACAGAGAAGAACTCCATACATAACTACCATCCATGTATCAGCAGCTGGGTGGGTAGGGACTTTGAACACAGTATAATAACTGGTATAAAAATATCTCCCAGCAGGTAGTAATCATGGCGTCGTGTTTATTCTTGGACTGCCTCTATGATCACTGAGGTTGTGGCCTGGCATATACACACTGCCACTACACTAACCTCCTAAATGGTAATTATCGTGAGGGATGCATTAAACATGATGGATTGCTCATTCATCTCAGAAAATTTCACTAAGTTTATATAGGATTAGCAGAATAACCTGTCGCTGCTTGGGTATATTTTGGCTCGTAAAATAAGCTGTAAATATAAAAAGGTTAGTAAAAATTATTTACTTAAGTAGTTCTTCCCTGCATCTGCCTTGTCAGGAGGCAGGTGTTGGGGTCTCACACCCCCACACCTGGAAAGATAAACACATAAGCAGTATAATGGGATCCTTTATTGACAACGTGGGAGAAACGTTGTCAATAAAGGATCACATTATACTGCTTATGTGTTTATCTTTCCATTGTGTCGGTATTTTATACCATTTATTTCCACCCCCACACCTGTCTTGTTGGAAGAAGAGTGTGGGAGGACTCATGCCTCCTTCTAACTAACCTTATCAGGAAGCAAGTGAGAGGCCCTCACGACCCTGCACTCACCTTGAACCGAAGTGGTGTTTGTATCTTAGTTTTATGTTCAAAGAAATAACACGATTGATTTCACTCGGGCTGAGATCTTGATTTAACTTTTTAAAAAGCACTATGTTTTTGAAATCAGTATCAGTCAACATCGTTCACACAAGAAGATGCCCCTTTTGACAATGGGCGCCGCCCTGCCCTTGTATGTAATTTTGAAATGTCGAATATCCTTAAATCTGCTGCTGGGTCAGTTTGGTTACACTGGTTTTTATGTGAACTGACTTAAAAGCTCCACACCCCCCCACACACACACGCCCCCCACACACAAACACTGTTTATTATGACTAAACAGAAGGATGGACGAAGCACGCGAACCACCGTCCATAAATTGACAGTCGGACGTTCTACCCCGTCCCTCCAACCTTCCCTAGGACGACCCCTACCCAGCATTCTTTCCACAGAATTATTCACTTCCCAAGTGTAATGTCCAAACCACAACCCCTGCTCAGCCCTCTGGCTATTTTATGGTAACTCAGCTCCTCCTAATTTCCAAACTGCTAATTCTCTGCATAATATTCACACCACATATTGCCCTTAGACACGACATCTCCACTGCCTTCAGCTGCCTCCCCGCTACGACATTCACCACCCATGTTTCACATTCAGATGCCTCAATGTACCACCCACCATTATTTCCTCGTCCAGTCAATTAGTGACAGTTTGGTTGAATAGTCTTTCAAGAAGGATTCCTGACCACGGGCCTGACCTCGGGCCTGGCTGCAACGTTACAAGAAGGATTCCTGACCTCGGGCCTGGCTGCAACGTTACAAGAAGGATTCCTGACCTCGGGCCTGGCTGCAACGTTACAAGAAGTCCTAAAACCGGTCACTGGCATATCATTCGTATTTACTCGAGGTCACTTAACATCAACAGTCACTTCAACTGACAAAAACCAGCATTATTATTTTAATAAATCTGGGGTATAAGACAAGTGTAATGCTTGGGTATCTTAAAATACCCAGGTGCTGAACATGTCCTTTTCATCTACCAGACACTAAGCTGGTCATTACTCGTAACGTTCATGTAAGGACAGTACCAGAATCACTCTTCCTGGCTTCGCTTTCCACATTTTCCTGTATGTAGCCAAGAGACTCCTAGAGGCTTTTTCACTTTGTCGTGTTGTGTGAGATCACCCGCTGCTTCTTTGATGACTGGCAGGTCTACTATATTCTGTGCCACGCAATAAGCACTGTTGTTTGATGACACTTGTTAACCTGGTGCTGGCAAGCCATGGCGCATGTTGGATGACTCGAGTGGATGACCGCATTGCTCTCATGATCAACCATGTAGTCTTGAGCACAGTAACGCATATTACCATTCTGCAGGCAAGCACTGAATGATGCACTTCAGGGCACTTGTGTTCTGCAGGCAAGCACTGAATGATGCACTTCAGGGCACTTGTGTTCTGCAGGCAAGCACTGAATGATGCACTTCAGGGCACTTGTGTTCTGGCTTCAAGAATATTGTTTTGTGCTCACAGCTCCTCTCAAGGCAGGTAAGACATCCCAAGAAGAAAATATTCAGGGATTATTTGCTGCCCGCATAGTCAATAAGACCTCTAAACTGCATGGAAAACCTCAAAGAACTTTGAAGGACTTGAAGCACCTTCAAGCACTTGCAGTAGTTTCTGAAACATAGAAACTGACAATGTAAAAGGGTTGAGTAAGGGGTTTCTGATCTAAATGTTGACATAAGTTGATGAATAAGACACTTGTGCAATGTTTGGTTATCCTTGTTGTGGCTTCATCAGTCCAACACAGCGAAGAACAGTAGAAGTTGAGGAGGTTTGTAGTTTCTCTCAACCATTAATACAACATTGACACAAGTTGCTGAAATTATAAGTAATCCTGTATACAATAACATCAATGAGAGTTAAGTGCATGATAAACACAATCTGTTTTACTGGTAACTACAGTGCTTGTAGTGATTGTGTTACTGGTAACTACAATTTGTGTGCTATTACAGGTAACTAAGAGTATAGTGTTATTACTGTGACTACAGTGTTGAGCGTTATACTGCACTGGTAACTAAAGTGTTGTAGTGTTAGTACTGGTAACACGAGTGTTGTAGTGTTATTGACTGTAAAGGTTGAGTGGGTTTACTGTACTACATGTTGTAGTGTTGTATGAAGTAACTACAGTGTTGTAGTTTTTTACTGGTATACGTGTTGTAGTGTTATCTACTGGTAACTACAGTGATTTATGAATCAGTTAGAGTTACTGGTACTGTGTTGTAGTGTTTTACTGTAACTACAGTGTTTAGTGTTATACTTGTAACACAGTGTTGTAGTGTTATTACTGGTAACTACAGTGTTGTAGTGTTATACTGTAACTACAGTGTTGTAGTTTTACTGTACTACAGTGTTGTAGTGTTTTAGGTAACTACAGTGTTGTAGTGTTTTACTGGTAACTACAGTGTTGTAGTGTTGTATGGTTGTTGTAGTGTTTACTGGTAACTACAGTGTTGTAGTGTTTTACTGGTAACTCGTGTTGTCAGGTTATTACTGGTAACTACAGTGTTGTAGTTTTACTGGTAACTACAGTGTTGTAGTGTTGTTACTGGTAACTACAGTGTTGTAGTGTTTTACTGGTAACTACAGTGTTTAGTGTTGTATGGTAACTACAGTGTTGTAGTGTTATTACTGGTAACTACAGTGTTGTAGTGTTGTTACTGGTAACTACAGTGTTGTAGTGTTATTACTGGTAACTACAGTGTTGTAGTGTTGTTACTGGTAACTACAGTGTTGTAGTGTTATTACTGGTAACTACAGTGTTGTAGTGTTGTTACTGGTAACTACAGTGTTGTAGTGTTGTTACTGGTAACTACAGTGTTGTAGTGTTATTACTGGTAACTACAGTGTTGTAGTGTTGTTACTGGTAACTACAGTGTTTAGTTTACTGGTAACTACAGTGTTGTAGTGTTGATTTACTGGTAACTACAGTGTTGTAGTGTTGTTACTGGTAACTACAGTGTTGTAGTGTTGTTACTGGTAACTACAGTGTTGTAGTGTTGTTACTGGTAACTACAGTGTTGTAGTGTTGTTACTGGTAACTACAGTGTTGTAGTGTTGTTACTGGTAACTACAGTGTTGTAGTGTTGTTACTGGTAACTACAGTGTTGTAGTGTTGTTACTGGTAACTACAGTGTTGTAGTGTTGTTACTGGTAACTACAGTGTTGTAGTGTTGTTACTGGTAACTACAGTGTTTTTTACTACTACGTGTTGATGTGTTACTGGTAACTACAGTGTTGTAGTGTTTTACTGGTAACTACAGTGTTGTAGTGTTGTTACTGGTAACTACAGTGTTGTAGTGTTGTTACTGGTAACTACAGTGTTGATGTTGTTACTGGTAACTACAGTGTTGTAGTGTTGTTACTGGTAACTACAGTGTTGTAAGTAGTTGTTACTGGTAACTACAGTGTTGTAGTGTTTTACTGGTAACTACAGTGTTGTAGTGTTGTTACTGGTAACTACAGTGTTGTAGTGTTGTTACTGGTAACTACAGTGTTGTAGTGTTGTTACTGGTAACTACAGTGTTGTAGTGTTGTTACTGGTAACTACAGTGTTGTAGTGTTGTTACTGGTAACTACAGTGTTGTAGTGTTGTTACTGGTAACTACAGTGTTGTAGTGTTGTTACTGGTAACTACAGTGTTGTAGTGTTGTTACTGGTAACTACAGTGTTGTAGTGTTGTTACTGGTAACTACAGTGTTGTAGTGTTGTTACTGGTAACTACAGTGTTGTAGTGTTATTACTGGTAACTACAGTGTTGTAGTGTTGTTACTGGTAACTACAGTGTTGTAGTGTTGTTACTGGTAACTACAGTGTTGTAGTGTTATTACTGGTAACTACAGTGTTGTAGTGTTGTTACTGGTAACTACAGTGTTGTAGTGTTATTACTGGTAACTACAGTGTTGTAGTGTTGTTACTGGTAACTACAGTGTTGTAGTGTTATTACTGGTAACTACAGTGTTGTAGTGTTGTTACTGGTAACTACAGTGTTGTAGTGTTACTGGTAACTACAGTGTTGTAGTGTTGTTACTGGTAACTACAGTGTTGTAGTGTTATTACTGGTAACTACAGTGTTGTAGTGTTATTACTGGTAACTACAGTGTTGTAGTGTTGTTACTGGTAACTACAGTGTTGTAGTGTTGTTACTGGTAACTACAGTGTTGTAGTGTTACTGGTAACTACAGTGTTGTAGTGTTACTGGTAACTACAGTGTTGTAGTGTTGTTACTGGTAACTACAGTGTTGTAGTGTTGTTACTGGTAACTACAGTGTTGTAGTGTTGTTACTGGTAACTACAGTGTTGTAGTGTTACTGGTAACTACAGTGTTGTAGTGTTGTTACTGGTAACTACAGTGTTGTAGTGTTGTTACTGGTAACTACAGTGTTGTAGTGTTGTTACTGGTAACTACAGTGTTGTAGTGTTGTTACTGGTAACTACAGTGTTGTAGTGTTGTTACTGGTAACTACAGTGTTGTAGTGTTGTTACTGGTAACTACAGTGTTGTAGTGTTGTTACTGGTAACTACAGTGTTGTAGTGTTGTTACTGGTAACTACAGTGTTGTAGTGTTGTTACTGGTAACTACAGTGTTGTAGTGTTGTTACTGGTAACTACAGTGTTGTAGTGTTGTTACTGGTAACTACAGTGTTGTAGTGTTGTTACTGGTAACTACAGTGTTGTAGTGTTGTTACTGGTAACTACAGTGTTGTAGTGTTGTTACTGGTAACTACAGTGTTGTAGTGTTGTTACTGGTAACTACAGTGTTGTAGTGTTGTTACTGGTAACTACAGTGTTGTAGTGTTGTTACTGGTAACTACAGTGTTGTAGTGTTGTTACTGGTAACTACAGTGTTGTAGTGTTGTTACTGGTAACTACAGTGTTGTAGTGTTGTTACTGGTAACTACAGTGTTGTAGTGTTATTACTGGTAACTACAGTGTTGTAGTGTTGTTACTGGTAACTACAGTGTTGTAGTGTTGTTACTGGTAACTACAGTGTTGTAGTGTTGTTACTGGTAACTACAGTGTTGTAGTGTTATTACTGGTAACTACAGTGTTGTAGTGTTGTTACTGGTACTACAGTGTTGTAGTGTTGTTACTGGCACTACAGTGTTGTAGTGTTGTTACTGGTAACTACAGTGTTGTAGTGTTGTTACTGGTACTACAGTGTTGTAGTGTTATTACTGGTAACTACAGTGTTGTAGTGTTATTACTGGTAACTACAGTGTTGTAGTGTTGTTACTGGTACTACAGTGTTGTAGTGTTGTTACTGGCACTACAGTGTTGTAGTGTTATTTACCTGGCACTGGAGAAAGTACTTCACACTATAGTGAGCACCTTAATGCCGGTGTAGCGGCTCTTGATCCAAGAAACTGGAGCTATCCTCCGCTTAGGATGAATAGATGCCTCTGGCTTGGTGGCTAAAGTTCTCGCTTCACACGGCAAGTGTCCGGGATCGATTCCCAACGAGGGTAGAAACATTGGGCGTGTTTCTTTACACCTGTTGTCTATGTTCACCCATCAGTAAAAGGGGTGTTAGTGGACTGGTGTGGGTGGCATCCTGGGACAAAACTGACCTAATTGCCCGAAATGCTCAGCATAACAAGGGACTTTCTATATAGTAGTATGTCATTGATGTCAGCTAGGACTGTATACCTTGTACTGTACTTGTAGTAAATAAAGATATTTATTTAATTAATACGGGTTTTCTCTCTCCTTCGGCACTGTGTGAAACTTAGCGGGTTTAGCTCTTCCACACGCATATAGCCCAGACCGGCACAGAGGAACCCTCTTACGAAGCATTTCTTTAGGATTCACCACTGACATCGTGACGGCACTCTTGCTTCACCACTGACATCGTGAGGGCACTCTTGCTTCACCACTGACATCGTGACGGGCACTCTTGCTTCACCACTGACATCGTGATGGCACTCTTGCTTCACCACTGACATCGTGACGGCACTCTTGCTTCACCACTGACATCGTGACGGCACTCTTGCTTCACCACTGACATCGTGACGGCACTCTTGCTTCACCACTGACATCGTGACGGCACTCTTGCTTCACCACTGACATCGTGACGGTCACTCTTGCTTCACCACTGACATCGTGAGGCACTCTTGCTTCACCACTGACATCGTGACGGCACTCTTGCTTCACCACTGACATCGTGACGGCACTCTTGCTTCACCACTGACATCGTGAGGGCACTCTTGCTTCACCACTGACATCGTGAGGGCACTCTTGCTTCACCACTGACATCGTGAGGGCACTCTTGCTTCACCACTGACATCGTGACGGGCACTCTTGCTTCACCACTGACATCGTGATGGCACTCTTGCTTCACTGACATCGTGACGGCACTCTTGCTTCACCACTGACATCGTGACGGCACTCTTGCTTCACCACTGACATCGTGACGGCACTCTTGCTTCACCACTGACATCGTGACGGCACTCTTGCTTCACCACTGACATCGTGACGGTCACTCTTGCTTCACCACTGACATCGTGACGGCACTCTTGCTTCACCACTGACATCGTGACGGGCACTCTTGCTTCACCACTGACATCGTGACGGCACTCTTGCTTCACCACTGACATCGTGACGGGCACTCTTGCTTCACCACTGACATCGTGACGGCACTCTTGCTTCACCACTGACATCGTGACGGCACTCTTGCTTCACCACTGACATCGTGACGGCACTCTTGCTTCACCACTGATATCGTGAGGCACTCTTGCTTCACCACTGACATCGTGACGGGCACTCTTGCTTCACCATTGACATCGTGACGGGCACTCTTGCTTCACCACTGACATCGTGACGGGCACTCTTGCTTCACCACTGACATCGTGACGGGCACTCTTGCTTCACCACTGACATCGTGACGGCACTCTTGCTTCACCACTGACATCGTGACGGGCACTCTTGCTTCACCACTGACATTGTGACGGGCACTCTTGCTTCACCACTGACATCGTGAGGGCACTCTTGCTTCACCACTGACATTGTGAGGCACTCTTGCTTCACCACTGACATCGTGACGGCACTCTTGCTTCACCACTGACATCGTGACGGGCACTCTTGCTTCACCACTGACATTGTGACGGGCACTCTTGCTTCACCACTGACATCGTGAGGGCACTCTTGCTTCACCACTGACATTGTGAGGGCACTCTTGCTTCACCACTGACATCGTGACGGCACTCTTGCTTCACCACTGACATCGTGACGGCACTCTTGCTTCACCACTGACATCGTGAAGGCACTCTTGCTTCACCACTGACATCGTGAAGGCACTCTTGCTTCAATACTGACATCGTGAAGGCACTCTTGCTTCTCATTCTTTCTCTGACATCAAATCATTGCCATACTTCATCTGTTCTTTGTCTTTTTGTTGACGTTATTCTTCCTATTTCTGCATCGTTTTAAATTAATCATTATTTTTATGTTTTTTTTTTTTTGATCTTGACAGTTTCTTTATATACTCTTCGTTTCCTCCAATTGGGAAAAAAAAAATCTTAGGTCTCTCCTCATACGTTAATTTCGCATGGGCATGTAGTCAGGTTTGGTATCTATCTGTGTGTCAGTGGTGTTCTATTTCGATTTTTTGTTTGAAAAACACAATTTATGCTTTATAGTATTTCATCAAGAAGACGTTTCGCACATCAGGGACCTTGTTAATTCGTTATCAGTTGGTAAAGTCCCTGGTGCACGAAACGTCTTATCAGCTATATATGGTATATTCCACCACTGCTATATATGGTATATTCCACCACTGCTATACATGGTATATTCCACCACTGCTATACATGGTATATTCCACCACTGCTATACATGGTATATTCCACCACTGCTATACATGGTATATTCCACCACTGCTATACATGGTATATTCCACCATTGCTATACATGGTATATTCCACCACTGCTATATATGGTATATTCCACCACTGCTATACATGGTATATTCCACCACTGCTATACATGGTATATTCCACCACTGCTATACATGGTATATTCCACCACTGCTATACATGGTATATTCCACCACTGCTATACATGGTATATTCCACCACTGCTATACATGGTATATTCCACCACTGCTATACATGGTATATTCCACCACTGCTATACATGGTATATTCCACCATTGCTATACATGGTATATTACACCATTGCTATACATGGTATATTCCACCACTGCTATACATGGTATATTCCACCACTGCTATACATGGTATATTCCACCACTGCTATACATGGTATATTCCACCATTGCTATACATGGTATATTCCACCACTGACATGGTATATCAGATCACACACACAGCTTCTCATAATAGAGTCAATTGGACTTCATATTAACCTGGTTGACCTATACTGAAGAGCTCCCCCCCCTCTAACACCAGCTGCAATGTTATTACCAGCTGAATTTACACCGCGGGAGCTCTGCTTAACTAAATTTATTACGATGGTTTAATGACACTGTTGTACTCTCTTGTCTGGGATACTGGGGGAGTAGCTAGTGTGTATGTCTTGTGGTGTATTATGTGTCTCTCACATGTCCCGTGGTGCAGCATGTGTCCCCCCACACATCCCGTGGTGCAATATGTGTCCCCAACACGTCCCGTGGTGTAGTATGTGTCCCCTCACACGTCCCGTGGTGTAGTATGTCCCCTCAAACGTCCCGTGGTGTAGTATGTGTCCCCCCACACATCCCGTGGTGCAGTATGTGTCCCCAACACGTCCCGTAGTTCAGCATGTGTCCCCTCAAACGTCAAGTGGTGTAGTATGTGTCCCCCCACACATCCCGTGGTGCAGTATGTGTCCCCAACACGTCCCGTGGTGTAGTATTGGTCCCCTCACACGTCCCGTGGTGTAGTATGTGTCCCCAACACGTCCCGTGGTGTAGTATGTGTCCCTCACGTCCCGTGGTGTAGTATGTCCCCTCAAACGTCCCGTGGTGTAGTATGTGTCCCCCCACACATCCCGTGGTGCAGTATGTGTCCCCAACACGTCCCGTAGTTCAGCATGTGTCCCCTCAAACGTCAAGTGGTGTAGTATGTGTCCCCCCACACATCCCGTGGTGCAGTATGTGTCCCCAACACGTCCCGTGGTGTAGTATTGGTCCCCTCACACGTCCCGTGGTGTAGTATGTGTCCCCAACACGTCCCGTGGTGTAGTATGTGTCCCCTCAAACGTCCCGTGGTGTAGTATGTGTCCCCTCAAACGTCCCGTGGTGTAGCATGTGTCCCCTCAAACGTCCCGTGATGTAGCATGTGTCCCCTCACACGTCCCGTGGTGTAGTATGTGTCCCCTCACACGTCCCGTGGTGTAGTGTGTGTCCCCTCACACGTCCCGTGGTGTAGTATGTGTCCCCTCACACATCCCGTGGTGCAGCATGTGTCCCCCACACGTCTCGTGGTGCAGCACGTGTCCCCCGCACACGTCTCGTGGTGCAACATGTGTCCCCCAACGTACCCGTGGTGCAGCATGTGTCCCCCACACGTCCCGTGGTGCAGCATGTGTCCCCCACACGTACCCGTGGTGCAGCATGTGTCCCCCACACGTACCCGTGGTGCAGCATGTGTCCCCCACACGTCCCGTTGTGCAGCATGTGTCCCCCACACGTCCCGTTGTGCAGCATGTGTCCCCACACGTCCCGATGTTTTTTTCAATTATACTAAAAACACTGAGTGTTTTAAAAAATAATTCTTTTGGCCAAAACAAAAAAATAAATTGTAAATTTAAACATTTTTAAAATAAGACTGAGTCGATCTTTATGCAGCAGTTAATTTGTACACTTTGTTGTATAGTGTGTGTTGAGTGTAGTGTGTGTTGAGTGTAGTGTGTGTTGAGTGTAGTGTGTGTTGAGTGTAGTGTGTTGAGTGTAGTGTGTTGAGTGTAGTGTGTGTTGAGTGTAGTGTGTGTTGAGTGTAGTGTGTTGAGTGTAGTGTGTTGAGTGTAGTGTGTGTTGAGTGTAGTGTGTGTTGAGTGTAGTGTGTGTTGAGTGTAGTGTGTTGAGTGTAGTGTGTGTTGAGTGTAGTGTGTGTTGAGTGTAGTGTGTGTTGAGTGTAGTGTGTTGAGTGTAGTGTGTGTTGAGTGTAGTGTGTGTTGAGTGTAGTGTGTTGAGTGTAGTGTGTGTTGAGTGTAGTGTGTTGAGTGTAGTGTGTTGAGTGTAGTGTGTGTTGAGTGTAGTGTGTGTGAGTGTAGTGTGTGTGAGTGTAGTGTGTTGAGTGTAGTGTGTGTTGAGTGTAGTGTGTGTTGAGTGTAGTGTGGTGTTGAGTGTAGTGTGTGTTGAGTATAGTGTGTTGAGTGTAGTGTGTTGAGTGTAGTGTGTGTTGAGTGTAGTGTGTTGAGTGTAGTGTGTGTTGAGTGTAGTGTGTGTTGAGTGTAGTGTGTGTTGAGTGTAGTGTGTGTTGAGTGTAGTGTGTGTTGAGTGTAGTGTGTTGAGTGTAGTGTGTGTTGAGTGTAGTGTGTGTTGAGTGTAGTGTGTGTTGAGTGTAGTGTGTTGAGTGTAGTGTGTGTTGAGTGTAGTGTGTGTTGAGTATAGTGTGTGTTGAGTGTAGTGTGTGTTGAGTATAGTGTGTGTTGAACGATGCGTATTTGCGATGTTCTTTCGTTCGTTGTGTATTTGTGTTGTGAGTATTGTGAATGTGCAGTGAGTTTGTACTTGCGTACTTGTGCATTCGTTTCCAGTCTTGTGTTTAGTTGTTTGTTGTGTAGTGCGATGTTGTGTGTTTGTTGTGTGCTGGTGTATGTTGCGTATCGAGGTGTATTTGTGTATTGGGGTGTGTTGTGTATTTGATGTGTTTTATTTATTGTGTATTGCGGTGTGTGTTTGTGTATTTTGTATTGTATGAGTATTTGTTGTGTTTGTGTTGTGTGCGTTGTTTTGGTATATTTTTAGTATTTGTTGTGTAATGTGTGTGTGTTTTGATATGTTGTGCATATTTGTGCATTAGTGTTTTGTGTTTGTGAGTTAGTGTGTTGTGTATTAGTGCGTATTTTGAATTTATTAAGTTGTATGTATGTATTGTTCACTGGTGTGTATTTGTTGAGTATTTGTTGCGCATTTGTTGTCAGTTATGTTACTAACCTGGAACCAAAGAGTGTTGACCTAAAGTCGATTCCGGGGGTCACCGCCCCCACAGCCCCAGTCCCCCACTAAGCCTGGCGGCTGGTGTATTGATCAATCAGGCTGTTCGTGCCCGCCGCACACACATTAACGCATGCACCACAGCCCGGGTCATCAGCAACCGTCTTGACAAACTTAGGTTCCTCGCCTCTTGCGTAAGTAATTAAGAAACTTGTTTACTCGGTTATCTCTTAATTACTGAGCCAGATATGTGGTCACTGCCAGGAGAACCCAGAGATGATCACGTGACTAGTGTTGTGAAGACTACAGCATCGTTTAGGCAGAGAATCAATTCTAGGATGGTTAGGGTCATATGATCCTAACCGGGGCTTAGTCATATGATGACCAACAGCTGGAACTTTTGGTCATCTGACCGAGGCCTTCCGCTGGCTTACCGGTCCACCCCGTTAAAAATTATAGAATTTGATTCATGTGTCAGATAGAGAAGAATTTTGTCAGTATCATCATGTCAAACTTCCTTTTGCGTTCTATCAGAGAGTAAGCGGCCAGTTCCAATGTATAGTGTGTCCCGTAGCTCTGTTGGTACCATACTCAGCTCACATATTGAGGTCAGTGATTCGATCCCCGGTACGAGTGGAAACATTGGGAGTGTTTCCTCAAAACACCTGCTGTCACTGTTCACTTAGCAGTAAGTAGGTACCTGGGTGTTAGTCACCTTTCACTTGCTGTCACTGTTCACCTAGCAGTAAGTAGGTACCTAGGTGTTAGTCGACTAGTGTGGGTCGCATCCTGGGGAGAAAATTAACCTAAGTTGCCAGAAATGCTCTGCATAAACAGGGACTTTCTATATAGTACGTCATTGATGTCAGCTATGGTCTGTATAAGTTGAATCATGTACCTGTAGAAATATACATTATTATTATTAGAGAATGCAAGAGAAGCCGTTAACAGTGTAGACACAGGAAGAATGAGTGACAGGAGGAAGATCAACATGATCACTAGGATGTTAGTTTGATAACAAGAGGACATGGAGTGTGTTATAGAGGTGAGAAGACGGTTCATTAAGAATGGTAATAGGTAGTTTGTTTTATTATACTTGTTAATTGTAATCTTAAATTTTAAAGGGGGGAGAGGGGTAAGCCAGTGGAAGGCCTCGGTCAGATGACCAAAAGCTTCACCTGCGGGTCATCATATGACTAAGACCCGCGTCAGGAAACACTTGTATTGTTTCCTGACAAACCATACCTAACCTTGGTAGAGTTGGTAAGGTTGGAAAGATAGTCAAGGTCGGACTCATTACCATATCTTGTGCACAGAGAGAGTTAAAACATCAACAATTAAAACACTGCTTCTCTCTGCTCTTCACATTAACAGACAACATGGTTTAATTTTAATCATCAATAATTAAGCTACCAGGGTTTTAATTATATTCTGTAATGGCTGTGAGTGGTGTGAGAGGGTCAGTGGTGGGTGGTGTGAGAGGGGTCAGTGGTGGGTGGTGCGAGAGGGTCAGTGGTGGGTGTAGTGAGAGGGTCAGTGGTGAGTGGTGTGAGAGGGGTCAGTGGTGGGTGGTGTGAGAGGGGTCAGTGGTGAGTGGTGTGAGAGGGGTCAGTGGTGGGTGGTGTGAGAGGGGTCAGTGGTGGGTGGTGTGAGAGGGGTCAGTGGTGGGTGGTGTGAGAGGGGTCAGTGGTGGGTGGTATGAGAGGGGTCAGTGGTGAGTGGTGTGAGAGGGGTCAGTGGTGGGTGGTGTGAGAGGGTCAGTGGTGGGTGGTGTGAGAGTCCTGGGGTGGGCGGAGTGAGAGGGCATGGGCGGGTGTAGCGGAGGGCAGGGGTGGGTGAGAGGGGCAGGGTGGGTGGAATTCATCTGAGAGTCATGTGTGTTGTAATTGAGAGGGACTTTTAGCTAGCGAGTGCTAGTTGTCTTTGTCCCTTTTATAAACACACATGTAACAGTTTGGTACCTTTGTTATACAAATCTTACTCAACAACCTGCCTGTATTATACGCTATTTTCAACATTTTACTTACAATATCAACGAGTAACATCTTAAGTTCAAGTGTTATGTGTTACGAGAATATGCTTGACGTGTAGGAGTTAAAGCGTTGTCTAGGGGCATATAAAATATTAAGAAATACACCAGCCTACGACCAAGCTTGTAATTCACAAAAGCGCTAAACAAGTTGATAACCTGGAAGGACAGATTAACTCACCTTTACAAAAATATACGTACTCTGTTATCAGTAGTAACTCAAAAACCTGCCTTCACACATTAAATATTACAACACAGCCATACATTCACAACAGTGGGTCTCCATGACCCCACCCTTTTGCCGCCTTCAGCCTGCAGGAATAAACACCTATTATTCCTGTACTCTCCAAATCTTAAACAGACCCCATATAAATACCAGGGCCATACCAGTATTAACAAAACTACCAAAAACATCCTACCGCCTAAACAACACTAACACCACACCTAACATTACTCAACCTAACTCCATGACACCTTTACAGCCACTGGCAGACTAGTGGCGCTACACAGCTCTCTTACCTGTCTCATTGACGTCCATTTTCCGTTCAATCCGCTTCCACTGACGCTGTTTTTATGGAGCGTTTTTCACCAAACTAAACATTATATAAACATTATTACAACAGTGTAGTATCCTGCATAATATGTTGTATAAGTATTAAAGTGTTAACGCTGCTTGTAGTAATGTGTTCTTCCATCCATTACACTGACTCCTGACAATCTACGGATGTTGAAAATTAACCAAGCCTACGTGGTGATGGATCCATGGTAGTCACGGATCCATGCTTGTATTGCATTTTTGCCAGTCATGTATGCATGATCTTTCATGGATCCATGATCGTCCCCTTTCCAGAACAATCAAAATTTTGATGGATTAAATGACGTGAGGTGCAGAGCACTTAGCACTGGACGGCCACATTAGTCGGCTAGTGCACAAGTTCCACAACCTGGCTGATAATATTTTACGGAAACTTGTAAAGTTCCTTCATGAAGATACTTAAGGTCTGCATTTCTCTTTACACTTGAGTGTTGAAAAGTCTTGGAATCTATATACTGAGTTATCTCTGTGATTGTTGCAGTCCTGTTTTTCACTGAAGTTGCACCGTCTGTCAAGCTTCTTACTCATTAAGAGCTGAGTGACTAGATCAGTCCATCCAGTATTTTCCAAGTGTAAATTATGATATATCTTTCTTGCCTTTAGTCCAGGGAATACAATTCCTGGAATTTTAGAAATTTCTAATAATTTATTATTTTTTTAATAGACACAGGCAGTGAAAATTATCTTCTTATCCACATATATATTTGCACCTGCCTTAAATGGAGCTGTTAGTGTACAGCAATATTCCACTCACTGCAAACGTTGACTTTCTTAGAGTTTCTTGTTCTCCAGTGTCTCATTTCTCTTTTGATAGCAACTCTTCTGTAAGTTTTGGCATATTTACCCCCCAGGTCTAGTGCTTTTTTTCTCTATTGTGCTTTGATTCCGTTTTGCATCGTTCTATTTTTAATTTCTTAATTTTGGTTGAAGCCGAGGAGGTGAGATACCTTCTCATGGAACCATATTTTGAGATTGCTGGAAGTCCCAGTTAACATGAGCTTGGAGGGCTGCTGTCTCCTTCATTCCTGCCTCTGTCATACAAATTTTAGTATAGTTTGCGAAGACTAATTCAGAGCCTTGATACACAACCCGCTTATGACGACGTTTCGGTCCGACTTGGACTATTTACTTGTAAATGATTCAAGTCGGACCAAAACGTCATCAGCTTGTCTCTCTCCTACGTGAGGGTTATTTGTGTATTGTGCCTTTTCGTTCTTTACTGAGCTATAACAAATATTGCAGTCAGTATCCGATATGAAAATGAAATAGGTATGATGGTGTGCATTGGTAAGCAAATCTGCTCGCTGTACAAGACTTCAGATTACATTTTTTGACTATAACTCCTAGGAATCGGTTTATTAGAAGGTTTATAGACCAGTTCACCCATTTATCCAGCTGTTTCTAGCGCCATTATGGGCAATATGTCAGATTTATTCCATTAAAAATATATTATACACATGTATTTTTGTTTTCAGTGGATAAGGATGTAAATGGTCATTTTATTATAATCAAAATATAAGAGCAGCAGCCACCTGACCTGTTATGAATAAAAAAAAGTTATATTTTATAGTAGACCTCGTAACAACATTTCAAGAACATTACATTTGAAATGATGTATGTCAGCCAGAATATACTGTATCAAGAGTAAATACCAGCCAGAATATACTGTATCAAGAGTAAATACCAGCCAGAATATACTGTATCAGAGTAAATACCAGCCAGAATATACTGTATCAAGAGTAAATAACAGCCAGAATATACTGTATCAGAGTAAATACCAGCCAGAATATACTGTATCAAGAGTAAATACCAGCCAGAATATACTGTATCAAGAGTAAATACCAGCCAGAATATACTGTATCAAGAGTAAATACCAGCCAGAATATACTGTATCAAGAGAAAATACCACCCAGAACTTACTGTATCAAGAGTAAACACCAGCCAGAATATACTGTATCAAGAGTAAATACCAGCCAGAATATACTGTATCAAGAGAAAATACCATCCAGAACTTACTGTATCAAGAGTAAACACCAGCCAGAATATACTGTATCAAGAGTAAATACCAGCCAGAACATACAGTATAAAGAGTAAATACCAGCCAGAATATTCTGTATCAAGAGTAAATACCAGCCAGAATATACTGTATCATGAGCTAATACCAGCCAGAATATACTGTATCATGAATAAATACCAGCCAGAATATACTGTATCAAGAGAAAATACCAGCCAGAACATACTGTATCAAGAGTAAATACCAGCCAGAACATACAGTATAAAGAGTATAAAGAGTAAATACCAGCCAGAACATACTGTATCAAGAGTAAATACCAGCCAGAACATACTGTATCAAGAGTAAATACCAGCCAGAATATTCTGTATCAAGAGTAAATACCAGCCAGAATATACTGTATCATGAATAAATACCAGCCAGAATATACTGTATCAAGAGTAAATACTAGCCAGAATATACTGTATCAAGAGTAAATACTAGCCAGAATATACTGTATCAAGAGTAAATACCATCCAGAATATACTGTATCAAGAGTAAATACCAGCCAGAATATACTGTATCATGAGTAAATACCATCCAGAATAAACTGTATCAAGAGTAAATACCAACCAGAATATACTGCATCAAGAGTAAATACCAGGCAGAATATACTGTATCATGAATAAATACCAGCCAGAATATACTGTATCAAGAGTAAACACCAGCTAGAATATACTGTATAAAGAGTAAATACCAGCCACAATTTACTGTATCAAGAGTAAATACCAGCCAGAATATACTGTATCAAGAGTAAATACCTGCCAGAACTTACTGTATCAAGAGTAAATACCAGCCAGAATATACTGTATCATGAGTAAATACCAGCCAGAATATACTGTATCAAGAGTAAATACCAGCCAGAATATACTGTATCAAGAGTAAATACCAGCCAGAACATATTGTATCAAGAGTAAATACCAGCCAGAATATAATGTATCAAGAGTAAATACCAGCCAGAATATAATGTATCAAGAGTAAATACCAGTCAGAAGATACTGCATCAAGAGTAAATACCAGCCAGAACATATTGTATCAAGAGTAAATACCAGTCAGAAGATACTGTATCAAGAGTAAATACCAGTCGGAAGATACTGTATCAAGAGTAAATACCAGTCGGAAGATACTGTATCAAGAGTAAATACCAGCCAGAATATAATGTATCAAGAGTAAATACCAGTCAGAAGATACTGTATGAAGAGTAAATACCAGCCAGAATATAATGTATCAAGAGTAAATACCAGTCAGAAGATACTGTATCAAGAGTAAATACCAACCAGAATATACTGTATCAAGAGTAACTACCAGCCAGAACATATTGTATCAAGAGTAAATACCAGCCAGAATATAATGTATCATAAATAAATACCAGCCAGAATATACTGTATCAAGAGTAAACACCAGCTAGAATATACTGTATAAAGAGTAAATACCAGCCAGAATTTACTGTATCAAGAGTAAATACCAGCCAGAATATACTGTATCAAGAGTAAATACCAGCCAGAACTTACTGTATCAAGAGTAAATACCAGCCAGAATATACTGTATCATGAGTAAATACCAGCCAGAATATACTGTATCAAGAGTAAATACCAGCCAGAATATACTGTATCAAGAGTAAATACCAGCCAGAACATATTGTATCAAGAGTAAATACCAGCCAGAATATAATGTATCAAGAGTAAATACCAGCCAGAATATAATGTATCAAGAGTAAATACCAGCCAGAATATAATGTATCAAGAGTAAATACCAGTCAGAAGATACTGCATCAAGAGTAAATACCAGCCAGAGCATTCTGTATCAAGAGTAAATACCAGCCAGAATATGCTGTATGAAGAGTAAATACCAGTCAGAAGATACTGTATCAAGAGTAAATACCAGTCAGAATATAATGTATCAAGAGTAAATACCAGCCAGAATATAATGTATCAAGAGTAAATACCAGTCAGAATATAATGTATCAAGAGTAAATACCAGTCAGAATATACTGTATCAAGAGTAAATACCAGCCAGAATATAATGTATCAAGAGTAAATACCAGCCAGAATATAATGTATCAAGAGTAAATACCAGCCAGAATATAATGTATCAAGAGTAAATACCAGCCAGAATATAATGTATCAAGAGTAAATACCAGTCAGAAAATACTGTATCAAGAGTAAATACCAGCCAGAATATAATGTATCAAGAGTAAATACCAGTCAGAAGATACTATATCAAGAGTAAATACCAGTCGGAAGATACTGTATCAAGAGTAAATACCAGCCAGAATATAATGTATCAAGAGTAAATACCAACCAGAATATACTGTATCAAGAGGAAATACCAGCCAGAACATATTGTATCAAGAGTAAATACCAGTCAGAAGATACTGTATCAAGAGTAAATACCAGTCGGAAGATACTGTATCAAGAGTAAATACCAGCCAGAATATAATGTATCAAGAGTAAATACCAGTCAGAAGATACTGTATGAAGAGTAAATACCAGCCAGAATATAATGTATCAAGAGTAAATACCAGTCAGAAGATACTGTATCAAGAGTAAATACCAACCAGAATATACTGTATCAAGAGTAACTACCAGCCAGAACATATTGTATCAAGAGTAAATACCAGCCAGAATATAATGTATCAAGAGTAAATACCAGCCAGAATATAATGTATCAAGAGTAAATACCAGCCAGAATATACTGTATCAAGAGGAAATACCAGCCAGAACATATTGTATCAAGAGTAAATACCAGCCAGAATATAATGTATCAAGAGTAAATACCAGCCAGAATATACTGTATCAAGAGGAAATACCAGCCAGAACATATTGTATCAAGAGTAAATAGCAGCCAGAATATACTGTATCAAGAGTAACTACCAGCCAGAACATATTGTATCAAGAGTAAATACCAGCCAGAATATAATGTATCAAGAGTAAATACCAGCCAGAATATAATGTATCAAGAGTAAATACCAGCCAGAATATACTGTATCAAGAGGAAATACCAGCCAGAACATATTGTATCAAGAGTAAATACCAGCCAGAATATAATGTATCAAGAGTAAATACCAGCCAGAATATACTGTATCAAGAGGAAATACCAGCCAGAACATATTGTATCAAGAGTAAATAGCAGCCAGAATATACTGTATCAAGAGTAACTACCAGCCAGAACATATTGTATCAAGAGTAAATACCAGCCAGAATATAATGTATCAAGAGTAAATACCAGCCAGAATATAATGTATCAAGAGTAAATACCAGCCAGAATATACTGTATCAAGAGGAAATACCAGCCAGAACATATTGTATCAAGAGTAAATACCAGCCAGAATATAATGTATCAAGAGTAAATACCAGCCAGAATATACTGTATCAAGAGTAAATAACAGCCAGAATATAATGTATTAAGAGTAAATAACAGCCAGAATATATTGTATCAAGAGTAAATACCAGCCAGAATATAAAGTATCGAGAGTAAATAAAAGAAGATAGTGAATCAGAAGCCATGCAAAAGAAAATTAAATTATTACACCGCTTGTTGACACAGTGCCTTGAAACTCTAAGCAGATATTTCTCTCTCTCTCTCTCTCTCTCTCTCTCTCTCTCTCTCTCTCTCTCTCTCTCTCTCTCTCTCTCTCTCTCGCACACACACACACACACACACACACGGAGTAACGAACATCCTCACTGTGTTTATTATGTGCTGCAGATTTAATCTTCGTAATAACATGTTACAGTGGAAATTGCTTCTCATTCCTAAATCATGCAGATCATTTGTCCTTATCATTCTTGTTGTCATAACAGCGACTCTCTACGACCCATCACAAACTTCTCCTCGCTTTACTCTCCTTTTATTTCTAGTAGATCTAAACTAAAGATTTGTTTATTCTTGGTTAGGTTAAGTTTATTCTAGGTTAACCAACTAAATAATGATCATGCGGCTGGCAGTGCGGGACATATGGTAGTTCAGTAGAACGTTGGCGTGCCCACGCTTGATAATTTGGAAGATGGGCTCCTCTGAGTGTGTGTGTGTGTGTGTTTGGTAGCTGAGTGGCCAGCAGCATGTAACTTAGTGAACAGTGCCAGTGTTTACTTTAATAAGGGAACTCTTAATATAAACTATTCTATTTGAAACCATTAAGGGAGAAGAGAGAGAGAGGGAGGGAGAGAGAGGGAGGGAGAGGAGAGGAGGGAGAGAGAGGGTGGAGAGAGAGGATGGAGAGAGGGAGTGGAGAGAGAGGGAGGGAGAGAGAGAGGGAGGAGAGAGAGGAGGGAGAGAGAGAGGAGGGAGAGAGAGAAGGAGGGAGAGAGAGGGAGGAGAAGAGAGAAGGAGGAGAGAGAAGGAGGAGAGAGAGAAGGAGGAGAGGAGAGAGAGAGAAGAGAGGGAGAGAGAGAAGGAGGGAGAGAGAGAAGGAGGGAGAGAGAAGAGGAGAGAGAGAGAAGATATGGGGAGAGAGATAGGAGGGAGAGAGAGGAGGAGGGAGAGAGAGGGAGAGGGAGAGAGAGGGGGGGGAGAGAGAGGAAGGGAGAGAGAGGAAGGAGAGAGAGAAGGGAGAGAGAGGAAGGGAGAGAGAGGAAGGAGAGAGAGGAAGGGAGAGAGAGGAAGGGAGAGAGAGAGGAAGGGAGAGAGAGGAAGGAGAGAGAGGAAGGGAGAGAGAGGGAGGGAGAGAGAGGAAGGGAGAGAGAAAGAAAGAGAGAGAGAGAGAGAGAGAGAAAGAGAGAGAGAGAGAGAGAGAGAGAGAGAGAGAGAGAGAGAGAGAGAGAGAGAGAGAGAGAGAGAGAGAGAGAGAGAGAGAGAGAAGACACCACTGTCAAATATTTTACTGGTGTTGATGATAGTATTCCATTCAACTCTATCAGATTATTGAATCTGAGGGAATGTTACAAACATCTGAACACTAGCTGACGTTGGGTTTTTAAATGTGTGTGTTCTTACAGCCTTAGTTGTAAGAACACAAGAACACGTCTTATCTAAATTGATCATGTTTAAAGTTTCTCTATCATTTTTTTTATAATGAACAACGGTTTTGATATACTTGATACTGGGTGAACCGGGGTGAACCTGCTCGTCAGTGCCCTCAAATTAGCTGTATAAACTATGGGCATGGGTACTGCCGAGAGGTCTCCTCCACCCTTACCCGTTGCATGTTCATAGGTCGGTAGCTGGCAACTTGCTGCTCACTGGGAAGGACTCCATCAACATGACCTCGCATGCGGACACCTTGCAAATGCCATTTATGAACTTAGGTTTCTGAGCATTGTAGTCTTGGCCTCATGCAGTGATGGGGGTAGTCTTGACCTCATCAGTGATGGAGGTAGTCTGGACCTTACCAATGAGAGAGGTAGTTTTAACCTAATTAGTGAGGGAGGTAGCCTTGACCTCAACAGTAACAGAGGTAGCCTTGACTTCAGGCAGTGATGGAGGTAGTCTTGATCTCAGGCAGTGACGAAGGTAGTCTTGACCTCAAACAGTGATGGAGGTAGTCTTGACCTCAAACAGTGATGGAGGTAGTCTTGACCTCAAACAGTGATGGAGGTAGTCTTGACCTCAGGCAGTGATGGAGGTAGTCTTGTCCTCAAACAGTGATGGAGGTAGTCTTGACCTCAAACAGTGATGGAGGTAGTTTTGACCTCAGGCAGTGACGGAGGTAGTCTTGACCTCAGGCAGTGACGGAGGTAGTTTTGACCTCAAACAGTGAGGGAGGAAGCCTTCACCTCAGGCAGTGAGGGAGGAAGCCTTCACCTCAGGCAGTGAGGGAGGAAGCCTTCACCTCAGGCAGTGAATGAGGTAGTCTTGGCCTCATGCCTCAGGTAATCCATAAGTAGTTAACAGAGGTCTTTGTGTGGGTAGGAAGACCGGCCACCGGGGTCAGGAAGCTTTGAGCCCCGCTGCTCATTGTGTCCCACCTGAAAAGGAATTTAACACACTGCTGCGTAGCACTGGGTGGTGGTGGTGGCTGGTGGTGGCGGCAGACATTCAGGCAGACGGGAAAGCATGCAAGCGAGGAGGTATTCAGAACGGAATGGAGCCAGACATGAAGGAAGGCAGGCAAGGAAAAACATGGAGAGGTGGGGGAGTGTCAGATAGTAGGCAAACAGGAAGGCAGACAGAGAGGTAGACAAAAAAAAAGAAAGGGAAGCAGGGGGCAAGATTTATTAAGAACTTTGGCAGGAGACACTTAAGCCGGAAAAGACACAACACTGATATCAAGATACATACCATCCTGAGTGATACTGATACATTACATACCATCCTGAGTGATACTGATACATTATATACCATCCTGAGTGATACTGATATATACCATCCTGAGTGACACAATGATACATACCATCCTGAGTGACACAATGATACATACAATCCTGAGTGATACTGATACATTACATACCATCCTGAGTGATACTGATACATACCATCCTGAGTGATACTGATACATACCATCCTGAGTGATACTGATACATACCATCCTGAGTGATACTGATACATACCATCCTGAGTGATACTGATACATACCATCCTGAGTGATACTGATACATACCATCCTGAGTGATACTGATACATACCATCCTGAGTGACACAATGATACATACTATCCTGAGTGACACAATCCATCCTGAGAAACATAATGATACATATCCTGAGAAACACTATGATACATATCCTGAGAAACACTATGATACATATCCTGAGAAACACTATGATACATATCCTGAGACACACTATGATACATACCATCCTGAGTGACACAGTGATACATACCATCCATGTTTAATATATACACTTTGGTACGCTTGGCTAGTGCTAATGTTCACTTGAGTAATATTAATGTACACTTTAGCAACGCTGATATACACTTGCCGTATCTCTCACTCCAGTAAGTTACGTTAGTGTGATAAGGGGCCTGGCCCTCCAGTATCTTCCAGGTATATTAGTATGTTACCACGTATCTTCTGCGCTCCAGTGATGTGGCCGGCGCAGAGTACGTTAAAAAATTTCTGACGCTCATCACACCATTGGCATGCCTTCGACCAGCCAACTGGCAGTACAGAATATGGCAATAATGGACCCCACTGCTCTATTAATTTCCCAGCTCAATCAGCCAGTAGCGTGAAAGCTGGTTCCTCCAGCCGAGGTGACGTTGTGATTGACTACCCGGTTATGGGGTCAGGCACTCAATCAAGCTGGTCTGGAACTCTCGTACTCTCATTTTCTGAGCTGCCACCTCAACGGCATCCCGTAGCTCGGTTGGTAGCGCACTCGGCTCACACACTGAGGTTCGTGGTTCGATCCCCGGTATGAGTGGAAATATTGGGCCGTGTTTCCTTAAGACACCTGCTGTCCATGTTCACCTAGCGGTAAGTAGGTACCTGGGTGTTAGTGGACTGGTGTGGGTGGCATCCTGGGGACAGAATTAACCTAAGTTCTCAGAAATACTCTGCATATATAGTATATCATCGATGTAAGCTATGGTATGTATAAGTTGTATCATGTACTTGATAGAAATAAAGATTATTATTTATTATTATTATTATTATTATTACCCTTGTGAAGAGGGGTTACGTCTGTACATTTTAATTCTTCTGAAATTTCAACTGATTCTAAGCTGACCCTAAAAATAATACTGAGGGCACTTCTTCATAAATATTGATTTCTAGGACTCAGGCAAGGTTCTGCATGCATGAATACGCTGTCTATTTCTTTTTCGATATATGTGCTGTGAGCTGTCTTATGGGATAGACAGAATGCAGAAATTATCTGGGGCTTCTGTATTCAGTGCTGCAGTGTTCCTTTTTTCTTATGTGTCTTAATTTATCAAGAGTGCTCATGTTGGCTTCCCAGGGAATGTGTGATAGTTAATTGTTGATTTCATCCCAGACACTTCTTGGATTGTTGAAATTAAAATGGCCGACCATCTCCTTACGTTGAGTACTAGGTTATCCCGACCATCTCCTTACGTTGAGTACTAGGTTATCCCGACCATCTCCTTACGTTGAGTACTAGGTTATCCCGACCATCTCCTTACGTTGAGTACTAGGTTATCCCAACCATCTCCTTACGTTGAGTACTAGGTTATCCCGACCATCTCCTTACGTTGAGTACTAGGTTATCCCGACCATCTCCTTACGTTGAGTACTAGGTTATCCCAACCATCTCCTTACGTTGAGTACTAGGTTATCCCAACCATCTCCTTACGTTGAGTACTAGGTTATCCCAACCATCTCCTTACGTTGAGTACTAGGTTATCCCAACCATCAACTTACGTTGAGTACTAGGTTATCCCAACCATCTCCTTACGTTGAGTACTAGGTTATCCCAACCATCTCCTTACGTTGAGTACTAGGTTATCCCGACCATCTCCTTACGATGAGTACTAGGTTATCCCAACCATCTCCTTACGTTGAGTACTAGGTTATCCGACCATCTCCTTACGTTGAGTACTAGGTTATCCCGACCATCTCCTTACGTTGAGTACTAGGTTATCCCGACCATCTCCTTACGTTGAGTACTAGGTTATCCCGACCATCTCCTTACGTTGAGTACTAGGTTATCCCGACCATCTCCTTACGTTGAGTACTAGGTTATCCCAACCATCTCCTTACGTTGAGTACTAGGTTATCCCGACCATCTCCTTACGTTGAGTACTAGGTTATCCCAACCATCTCCTTACGTTGAGTACTAGGTTATCCCGACCATCTCCTTACGTTGAGTACTAGGTTATCCCAACCATCTCCTTACGTTGAGTACTAGGTTATCCCGACCATCTCCTTACGTTGAGTACTAGGTTATCCCGACCATCTCCTTACGTTGAGTACTAGGTTATCCCGACCATCTCCTTACGTTGAGTACTAGGTTATCCCGACCATCTCCTTACGTTGAGTACTAGGTTATCCCGACCATCTCCTTACGTTGAGTACTAGGTTATCCCGACCATCTCCTTACGTTGAGTACTAGGTTATCCCGACCATCTCCTTACGTTGAGTACTAGGTTATCCATATATGAATTTTACTGCTTGTTTGTCCTTCATTGAGGTTGTTACCAGAGTTTCTTTTCCTCGAGATGTCTCTTATCAGCTCCTCTGTGATGATCAAATCTGGTGTATTTTCATTTCTACTGTGTTTGTTATTTCTGGTAATTCAGTCTTAGGAGTTCCCTGGAATGTGCTTTTTGAAGATAAATGGTAGAAAATACCTGCACGATGAAAATAGACACAAATGCAGTATAATGCGATCTTTAATTGACTGTTGACTTTATTGACTACGTTTCGCCCACTGAGTGGGCGAAACGTAGTCAATAAAGGATCCATTATACTGCATTTTTGTCTTATTTTCCATGTGATTTTTTAACTAGAATATTTCCTGGTACCCTGACGGGTACAATACTGTTGTTTATAATTCTTTGTTATATATTTGGAACGTTGAAATGTCTGTTGAGTGAATTCCTGTATTGTTGTTGTTTGCAAGTGAAGATAATTGCCAAGTTTTGGTCTCAACTTAAACTTTATTTCTTCGTGTTGTTTACAAAATGTAGTTTACATGTAATAATATATTGTTAAGCACAGAAGACCTAAATGCATGCATGTGCATTTAGGTCTTTCACATAGACCTACTGCTCCCTGCATCGTATTTATCACATGTAGTGTCTAAAAAAAGTCTAAAAGAGTCTCCAGTGCGGGTTTTTTTTAAGTTCGAGACATTTTTTATGAGAAGAGATTGTCTGTGGGGATAAGTGAGGGTGTGGGGGGATTTTGGGGTGTGGGAGGAGATTTTGGGGTGTGGGAGGAGATTTTCGGGTGTGGGAGGAGATTTTGGGGTGTGGGAGGAGATTTTGGGAAGTGGGGAGGAGATTTGGGTGTGGGAGGAGATTTTGGGGTGTGGGAGGAGATTTTGGGGTGTGGGTGGAGATTTTGGGGTGTGGGAGGGTAGGTGGGTTTTGTGGGGAATGAGGCAGGGATGTGGGAAGGAGAGGTGGAGCTGTGTTGGGATGAAAAGTGTGGAGGAGATGGGATGTGTTGGGAAGAGGGGTGTGGGTAGGAGAAAGGTGGGGGAGTCCTTGGGGAGGAGAGAGAAGTGGGACACATCCTGCGTGACCAACTAGACTGTTAGTGCATAACAATTGTCTTTGTTATCCAACAGAATGTGTGACGATGGTATGTTGATTGTTACCAGGAATGTGTAGTGTTTTTCACGTGGGGGAGGGTCGAGGCTCAGCCCCCTCACCCTTACTCATGAGGGGGGTCGAGGCTCAGCCCCTCACCCTTACTCATGAGGGGGGTCGAGGCTCAGCCCCCACCCTTACTCATGAGGGGGGTCGAGGCTCAGCCCCTCACCCTTACTCATGAGGGGGGTCGAGGCTCAGCCCCTCACCCTTACTCATGTGGGGGGTCACGGCTCAGCCCCTCACCCTTACTCAGAGTCAGTGCTCAACATTTCTCTCTTATCCAAGAAAGGTGACGATGGTAGCTTGATTGCTTACCAGTGAATGGTAGGTGCTTTCACGATGGGGGTCGAGGCTCAGCCCCCTCACCCTCACTCATGAGGGGGGTCGAGGCTCAGCACCCTCACCCTCATGAGGGGGTCGAGGCTCAGCCCCCTCACCCTCACTAATGAGGGTGGGGGTCGAGGCTCAGCCCCCTCACCCTCACTCATGAGGGTGGGTCGAGGCTCAGCCCCCTCACCCTCACTCATGAGGGTGGGGGTCGAGGCTCAGCCCCCTCACCCTCACTCATGAGGGTGGGGATCGAGGCTCAGCCCCCTCACCCTCACTCATGAGGGTGGGGGTCGAGGCTCAGCCCCCTCACTCCTAAATTACTCTGGTAATCAGTACTAATTTTTGCCCTCTTAGGCCTTATCATCCTAATTTTGTGGTTATATATTGATTTCTGCCTTCCATTTCCTCTCAACCAGTTGTCTTTTTAACCAGTTGTCTTTTTAACAGTTGTCTTTTTAACCAGTTGTCTTTTTAACCAGTTGTCTTTTTAACCAGTTGCTTTTTTAACCAGTTGTCTTTTTAACCAGTTGTCTTTTTAACCAGTTGTATTCTAAATAAATGTCTTTCTAACCATTGTCTCCAGCTTTCTTTGTAACCAGTCGTCTTGGGTCCAGTTATCCAACCAGTTCTACATATCTTTTAACCAGTGTCCTCTAAGATGGTGTCGTAATCTTGTGTTCCGTAGTCTTCCTCTTTTACCAGTGTCTTACCGTGTTCCCGTTCCTTAACCTTTTTCATTTACAGTGCTTTACCTTTCATTTTGGAACCAGTTGTTTTTTAACCAGCTCCATTGTTTTTAACTGGTCTACCTGTCGATGCTTTTGCGTCCGTTCTATTCCTCTACCATTAGTTAATTCCCTCCGATTGGTCCTAGTCCCTACCTCAACGCCCTGTGTTGGTCTTGTGTCCTACTCCTCTACCAGGGCTCGGTTCGTTCCTAGTCCCTCAACTCTACCTCAATGCGTTGGTGCCTATGAATCCCCTACCTCTCCTCCCTGTTGTTGGTGCCTAGATCCCTACCTCTACCTCCTGTGTTGGTGCCTAGATCTCCACCTCTACCTCCTGTGTTGGTGCCTAGATCCCTACCTCTACCCCTGTTTTGGTGCTTAGATCCCCACCTCTACCTCCTGTGTTGGTGCCTAGATCCCTACCTCAACCCCTGTGTTGGTGCCTAGATCCCCACCTCTACCTCCTGTGTTGGTGCCTAGATCCCTACCTCTACCCTGTGTTGGTGCCTAGATCCCTACATCTACCTTTGTGTTGGTGCCTAGATCCCTACATCTACCCCTGTCTTGGTCCTTCCATCCCTTCTACACCTGTGTTAGTGTACTTATTTTGCCACGCTCTGATACCATCACCAAAATTGTTTCTCCTGTGTATGGGATAGATAATTCTGAGTGATGATAAAACGCAAATAACAGTAAATGAAGCTCTGCTGGCAGGAAACCTTTGCTCGACATGCTCTGCCTAAGTACGTTCTTTCTGCGTGCACAACTAAATATCACGCGTCTCTGTACAAAGATTGCATCATGTTTAAATTTATTATTATTAAGCTGCCGTAGCTGATGGACCTTTAATGGAATACTTGACAATATCCTTATTGTGCTACTGAAGTCTGCCAGCACAGAATGACAGATGTCAACATGTGAGTCATTCTGTGTGATGGAATATGACACGGAACATACAGTAGTTAGCTTATGTTCCCATTATGTAACTGTCATATAGAAGAGTGTAGTAGCACTCTGCTGGTGTATCCAGTTTTTCTTAAATAAAAAAAAAAAATCCTCCATCTGTTCCTTCGTCTATTCTTCTAGCACTCCCCCCCCCCTTAGTCTGTCAGTGGCACCATTCTTATGAGGCTATAAAATGTACGTATATTAACAAGTTGAGCATGGTACTGTGATGCTTCTAACCCATGCGATCAGAGTTGAAGCCATGTGTGTCACAATGACACATCTGCAGCCTCATAAATCTCAGATGTATCACAGTGACACATTTACGGCCCCATAAAGACTTATCTGCTGTCGTAAACCCCAGACGGGTCCAGTACCATCATATTCCTCCCTGGTTTACCAGGTAAACAATGCTCTTAACGGAGAAAAATTACGTCTTTATCATAACTTGCGGTCGTCGTAATATTATTTTTTGTCCAATTATACTTGATGTACTACCGCTTTTCGTCCCTCTAAGAAGGTGCTTTGGTGTTTGGTTAAGGGCTCTTGATTCAAGTAATAAGAACAAAACTCCACCTATATCGAATTTGATTACATGATAAATAACGGAATGGGTGAGACTCGAACCAGTGACAAGCGAGTCGTAAAACTCAGACTAACCGTCGTCCAACTGGCTCTAATAAAATTCATCCAACTAAGCCCGTGAGTTTTAGGCTCAGGTACCGTGGGTTCAAGTCTCACCCGTTCTGTGATTTGTTTTCATTCGTGGATTACGATTTCGTGAGTCTTGATATTACGAACACAGGTGTAGTCTTGTGGCTTGTACACCTGCTCTTAGTAAGACTAACTAAAGTAGGAATAAGCAAAAGACAGCAGTGAGTAAATACTTAACAATATTTCCTTAAAATACGAGTGTAAATATATTTACAATGTATATAAACTATGTGCAAATAGCAAGATTTGCAAGCAAGAGAGACCGTGAGAACTGTGGGCGACCCGACTTGCATTAAGGCTGCCACTGTTGTTCCATGAGTCTCTGACATCGCTGTACAACTTTGGTGGGCTTCCTTGTGATTGGCAGTGGAACCCCCTACTGTGATGCCCTTAAACTGCGGTTTGCTGGTCGGGAGGGCATGTAATGTACTATAGCACGCCACACTTGATTATATGCTGTTCCTCATGCCCTGTGGGCTTAGTCGTTGCCCATGAAGGAAAACTGTGACTGTCAATTACCTACTTTAATCTATAATGTAAACTCGTGAACTATGTCAAATCCTCGTAAGCTTAGGCACCTTGTGTGGCAAAGCTGATGCTTAACTCAATAAAGATCTGTAAAAGAGGGCTCAACTCGCTGATGCTGGCTACAACTCAGCTGATGCTGGCTACAACTCAGCTGATGCTGGCTACAACTCAGCTGATGCTGGCTACAACTCAGCTGATGCTGGCTACAACTCAGCTGATGCTGGCTACAACTCAGCTGATGCTGGCTACAACTCAGCTGATGCTGGCTACAACTCAGCTGATGCTGGCTACAACTCAGCTGATGCTGGCTACAGCCCTCTTATGGTTCTAATGAGACAGTACTGATATATACTGAGCTCATCTTCGTGGTCACCATGAGTGAAGTTTAAGAACGTTAAAAAACAACGTTGCTTAAACGCAGATACGTTGAAACGTTAAACCTCGATCTTGAGAAAGGATTCGTGTTACGTCAAGGGCCATGTCTTTAGGCCTGTTTTGGCCCTTTCTGTAACATGTCGAATCAAGCTCTGATCTAGTTGTCCTTAGACAAATGTCATTTTAATTTGGGGATTATTATTAGGAGACAGATCCAGACTAAATAAAATTTATGATCTTTAATACAAAATAATTCATATAAATACTTAAGTGTATGATACAAAGTACTCTCTTGCAGTGTAATACATAAAGATACACTTTATACGGAAAACAGTCGACATACGACTTACTTGTAAACGTTTCTGTACAATGCTTATACTCAATGACATGAGTCTTATACAATAATATATTTACATGAAAGTTCCGAAATGTAGCAAATGAAACTATCGTCTCAATAAAGACATTCGTATTAGATACCAGTCGAGACTATATATAATTAACTTGAAACCCAATAATCCTTAAAGCCAGAAGTCTTTCTTAAAGTATAGACAGACCGAAATCTCAGCTAATAACTAGCTATCACTGTGAGTCAGAGATGAGTATATGACGTTAGCACCATAACAGGGACCATTAACAGAGCCTCTATAAGGGTAGAATAACTTCCCTAAAGCATAAACATATTCCAGGTGAATACGATTACTGATTACAGAGGTGTCTAGATACTGCACCGCAATGGAATCCAAACTTTGTCTAAGACTAAGTAATATTCTAGAGCGGGGAATTGTATTAAAGGCTGAGAGCCTTAATCTACTCAGAAGAGAGTGTATGAATCTACTCTTGAGTGAGTGAACCTACTGACTGTACCAATGAGTGGTAAGGTGACGTCAGGTTGGATCACGTGACTTTGAAGGACACAGGCCAGTACCTGAACTAGTAACCGACACTCTAACTAGTGGTTTCCCACTACATGAAAATCACATATTATGAACGGCTAACAAACAATATAATACAATATTAGCATTAACATACATATAATAATGCTAATATTTATAATAAAAATAAAGAGTAATATCCTACTGGAATATTTCTCAAATACAAACATCGTGCCTGGGCACACTTCGTAACAATTCGGAATCATTACACTACAAGATGGAGGGCAGCAGGCGATGGGTTAACACCGTTTGTGTGGAGCTATTGCAGGGATCTTTGTTGGATCATAATGCTAATGTCGACCTACTCCAAATCCTGCGAGACACATATAAGATTTCCAATGATGACATCTATGGCATTTCCGTCAATGGTGCTTCCCGGGTTTTCGTCAAGTTCATGACTACTACAGTGAATGAGGATGTCTTTCAATGATATCAAGAGATACGATGTCAGGTGACCCCAAATGTGGCAATGTGTCCAGCACTTACACATGGGTCAAGCTTTGAAATGTCCCTTTCGAAGTTGATGAGTATGCAATCCATAAGGCCTTCATCAAATTTGGGATGATCCACCAGACTTACACAGGTGTATGGGACCATGGACCGTTTGAAGGTAAACCTGATGGGTCGTTTTCTGTGAGAATGTCCCTCAAAATGCCCATCCCGTCTTTTGTTGTCCTCAAGTATTCCATACTTAGGTATATGTGTATTACCTGGGGCAAATGAAGACATGTTGGTTATGCGACGCGAATGGACACATGGCGTATCAATGTGATCGTCGGCATTCTCGACAACAAGATGACCAATGTGTGCCGTCAGATGCTCCTACACAAGCCCCTGAGTCCATGGTAGTAGAGGGTGCCCGTGCGACATCAACGTCTCAACAGCCTCCCCGATATACCTGTCACTACACCTGACTCGCCGTGTGCGACATTGCCCTGTATGGAGAGGAAGTTTGCTGATGACAGTGTGGCAGTGCCGTCAACTGATGCTGTTCCGTCACGTGAGGTCGAGCTAGGCCTCCCTGTATCATTTCCGGAATTATATAGTATGGTGGAGGAGAGTCCGGCACTGCCATCCACCCCAGTGGCATCCGATGATAGCATTGGTAGCTCACCGTCAACGATTGTGACTCCCAATGGACCCTCTGTGATAATTACTAGCTTGGACATCCATGCGCACGTGACCGCACCTGTCCGCACCATCATTGACAGGAGCTCCCATAAGTGGGCGGCAGGAAATTCAAGTAGTGATGGTGAACTGACACCAGGTCAACGACCTGGAAAAAAGTCGTGGGCCTTGATTGCGGCTAATAGATTTGAAGATGATGCCAGGGTGGGGAGTCTCCCGCCTGGCGATGTTAGTGGCACAGATGGCGATGTCCCTCAGTGTCTAAATGTGTTACGAGTGACTATCTGTGATGAAAGTTAGCAATATTTCAGTGTCTAACTATAAATGTCAATGGTTTACAGGCGACTCATAGGAAAGTTGATTTTGAGCAGTGTTTATGTCATTTTAGACCTGACATTGTGTTTGTTCAAGAAGACAATTATCGAGATGTGGGTGAATTGAAGATACGAGAGTATGATGTGTACGGTGTGAATAGTCCGAAGTTAAAATGTGGTGTGGCAGTGCTGATACGAGAGAGCAGTCCTTTTCGGTTATGTCATTGGGAAGTTGCGTCTGATTGTTGGTTAGTGTGCATTGACGGGTGGTGGGGCATGATGAGTGTCGGATTCATAAGTGTATATTGGCCTGCGGCGTGGGATGCGAGTACGAAAAATCAGTTTTTTCAGGAGACGCTTCAGTATCATTTCCGGTTGTTACTCGTGGTAACCATCGTGGGAGGTGACTGGAATTGCGTTACACGATGTCGAGATGTGGAACTGCGGGGTAGTGGTTTTTATTCTCAACTTTTGGGTGATATCTTGCAAGGAGTTGCTGGCGATGTGGGAGGTGATGTAGTTGGTGGGGTGGATTTTACTTTCGTCAGATTGATATACAGAGTGTCCAGACATGTGATGAACATTTTACTGATTATCATGTGGTATTGGTACGTACATCTCTCTTGGGCTGGTTTACCACAATTTGTTCCTCGGTTTTGGAAATTAAATGTTAGTCTTTTAAAAGGGGATGACATTCATGATTTATTTGGTCGGATGTGGTCTCATATATGGAACAATGGGATAGGTGTCGTAGATATTCTAGAGTGGTGGGATGTAAAGGGTAAACCCAGCATTAAATCTTTTTTCGGGTGGTGAGTAAAGAAGCGATACAATTGCGTTATGGGAAGTTAAAGTTTTTACGACATCAATTGTGTGCGTTACGAGCCACGTGCAGAGTATCCAGTGGCCATCATTGCCGGCCTGAAAGCGGAAATAGGATCTACAAAATCAGTTATTTCACGGGGCGCGAATTGCGGTGGGTATTGATGAAGTTCTTTGGGGTGACTGACCATCTGTGTATGTTCTACGTGAACAAAGTCAGTGTCATCGGGTGTTAAATATAATGAGTTTTACAGTGCGAGATGGGGTTGAGTCCTTCCCATCGGGTACGATGATAACGAAGAATACCGATCGTATGAGTCTTTATGCTGACATAGTTTACCATGATACATTTAGTGGAAGTCGAGATCGTACTGTTGCCATGGACATCGTCCAGTCGTGGGTAACTTGTAAATTAACGGGGAATGATCAACTATGTGTTATGGGGCCTATTAGTGCTGATGAAATACGGACAACCTTTCAGGACATGAAAACAGGAAAGTCGCCGGGGTCAGACGGATTGCCATGTGAATTTTATTTGAATTCTGGGGCGAGTTACGTGGGTTTCTTGTTCGGTTATTAAATATTATGAAAATCAGGGTTGTTTAAGTAGGTCTCAGCAGAAGGTATTGTGGTCCTTGTTCCAAAAAACCCCGAATGTACTGATATACATGATTACAGGGCGATTACCCTGTTAAACGCTGATTATAAATTATATGCGAAAATTTTGTGCAGCCACCTTAAACCTCTATTAGAGAAGGTTTTACATCCGGGCCAGGCTGGTATCCCAGGGCGATCGCTGTTTTAGGGCAAAAAGTAATTGGTGATTTTGTTCGCGACCACCAAAGTGAAATGGGTTGGGGGGAGATAGGTATTTTGGCCTTGGACTGGAAAGCCACCTTTGATAACGTTGACCATCTAGTGTTGAAAATGATAATGGAGCAGCAGAGTTTCACACGTCCAATTGTCAAGTGGGTCATGTTGTATGCTGATGCGAGTTTGAGCGTCCAGGTAAATGGGAAATTAGGTAGGTCTGTGGTTTTGCATCATGGGATTCGCCAGGGGTGCCCGTTATCACAAATTTTATTTGCTATATACCAAGATCCATTATATAGGGCACTGGCGGCCGGGTTTGAGCAGCATCCATGTACTGGGCGGTGCGGTAAGCCTATTCACATCGTTGGCTATGTTGACGATACAACGCTCATGCTTACAGATGCTGGTAGTTTGTCTGCCGTAGATCGTATTGTGACCACTTTTAGCAAGGCAACAGGTATGACATGTAATAAGGATAAGTCTGGACTTTTACTTTTAGGACCGTGGCAACGAGGTCCACTTTCCGTGGAGAGCCAGTGGGTTGTGCGTGATTTTTTGAAAATATGCGGGATAATTCATGCGGCTAGTAAAAATGAAGGGCGTGTGCTCAATTCTAAGATGGTGGTTGATAGTGTTATCCGGTGTGTCGGTATGCTGAGGTTACATGGGTTAACTCTCCATCAGCGGGTGATGGTTACTAATTCCATCTTATATGCTAAAGTCTGGCATGTAGTGCTTGTATCTTTGTTGTGCCCAAGGGATGAGACACGTTTATTAGTGCGCGTTTTTTGGTTCATCTGGGGAAGTCGTTGTTGCTGGTTACGTCGCACTGTGCTTAGTTTAAGTGTTCGCAAGGGGGGTTTGGGATTAGTATTAGATTTTCATGCATCAATGCTTGCTCTTTTTGTCAAGCATACATATGTGCAATACCTGCAAGTGGCGGGTAATCCAGTTAGTGAGACGTATCAATACCTGTGTGAGTGTGTCACAGAGCGTGATCACCATATAAGCGTGGATATGTTGCATGTGCTTACTGTAGTTTCCAATCCGCGAGCGTGTAAATTGCGTATTTTAGTTCGGGCGACTATGGAAGCTGACGTGGCACCGTGTCTATAGTCAGTTTCCGTTGTACGCTTGGGCAGATATTTGGAACCGTCTGGTGGATCTTCCTTTGCGACCCGTAGTTCGTGAAACGGTGTATAAATTCTTTCATAACATCTTGCCGTCGGGTTCCGTTTTGTGCACGCGGGGTTAAGCGAAATTCCGTCCTGTAGAGATTGTGGGATCGAAGAAACTGTGTTTCATGCAATTTATTTTTGCGAGCGTTTAGTAGCCATGCGCTGTTGGTTCAGTAGACTTATTAGGTACTGTTGTCTCCCTCACGTGTCCTTTGTTTACATGTGGGGGGGGGTCATGAATGAGGTTGAAAGGACACTGGGGGTGTTTATGTTAGATTTTATTCATACATAATGGGTACTCCGGACAGCGGGGACAATTGAGAGAGTTCACGGTATTATAACAGTTATGTATCGAACGAAGTGTAAGAATCAGTTGTTGTTTGGGAATCGTTGGGTGCACAGTTTACCTTATACGTATCGTAGTTTTCGTGTTGCGGATTTATGGCATTTGTACGACGTGAAAACGTAAAAGGACTGGTCTGTTGTATGTGTTTTGCGTGTGTAGCTTGGTGTGGAGTAGTGAGTATGGTTGTGACTGGGTATGGGAAAGTGTAAGGAAGGTACAATGCAATATTGTCGGGATTGTGCTTATTACCTTTGGATTTCATTGCACAGTCTTCGTGTGTGAGAAAAGTGACATATAAATCTTCATCAATCCAATGTAATTTTGATATATAGTATTGTATCTATTATATTTTCAATCACGGTATTTTGGAATTGATCTATGAACGCCATATGTATATGAAGTTTAACTAAAATGCCAGTTCCGACTTATTTGGTCAGAACATGTCTTTACAAACTCACTAATAATACATCCTTATCTAAAGTATAATTAAATGAGGTATTGATATTGTTCAGTCACTTGAAAGTGGATATAGTTTAACTTGTGAGGAGTTTGATGAGTATATTGTATTGTATATTACTTATATTATCAAGTTGCGTTGATGGAATCACCTGTGTATGTCTAATATTTATTAGAGTTGAAAGATAATGTTCAGACCTGCGAATATTTGTGATAAGGCGTATCTGTGTTGAATGAATGATGGTGTTAAGATTGCATTTGGTGTTACCAAATATCTTTCTGTGTTATTTTATTTATTATTTCATGTACTGTAATGTTTTAAATAATAAAAAAAAAAACTCAAAATTAAATCCATCCATGAATCAAACGTCTGTCAGTGTATGAGTTAAGACAAGACGTGTTTTAAACCTTCCCCAGAACACATGTTATAATATTATCTATAGAACAAATTCTTCGACTCTAGGTGGAAAAATACACAAATGCAGTATAATGTGATCCTTTATTGACAACGTTTCGCCCATACAGTGGGCTTTATCAAGTCACAAACAGATCATGATAAGGCCCACCGTGTGAGCGAAACGTTGTCAATAAGGATCACATTATACTCCATTTGTGTTTATTTTACCATCGAGTCGGTATTTTAAACCTTTCATTTTCTACTCTAGAAATTTAATGGAGAGCAAGGTCCTCAAATTCTTGCCTATCTATTGGAAAAAAGTCACTTCATATGACTCTTTTTTTTTTTTTTTTGGGGGGGAGGGGTTATTATTCTACGTAATTTTGCACATATGTTACTTATATATGATAATTTTTAAACTGTAATTCCTATACCTGTACTCAAATAAACTTACTAACTACTAAACTCATTACCATGACTTACAAATTATTAATAAATCCCTAAACACTATTTTGTATTATTTTGTTCATCTCTCAGCATTTTTTCTCTCCATAAATCATATTAAATGTTTAGTAATAACAGATACAAATGGATAAATAAAACAGTTATATAAATCTGATGTGTATTATTTACATCATAACAAACAACAGCGGCAGGATGTGTTCTTCTGACACTATTGTCCATTGAATGTCACCCATGACAACACTGATGGATGTAAACATACAATGATGGATGTAAACATACAATGATGGATGTAAACATACAATGATGGATGTAAACTTGCAATGGTGATTGTAAACTTACACTGATGGATATAAACTTGAGTCAAATGTCAAGTTATCATGTGATGTTAACATTATTGTCACTGCGTATGTTGTCGTAGAGGGAACACTCAGTCTTATGCTGTACTATCCTGTATGATAGTTACATTGTGGGAACACCCACAGTCTGATGTTGCACTATCCTGTATGATAGTTACATTGTGGGAACACCCACAGCCTGATGCTCCATCATACAAGATGGGTCACATACACGAGGTAATGAAACCAGTCACCCTGAGCTGGGAGACTTCAGCTGGGGCGAGGAGGATAAGTGAGGGGGAAGGGTAGATGGGGATGAGGGACGGGGTAGAGTGGAGGATGGGTTATGGGTGGCTGTGCTAAAGCGTCGGTGACATCAGACCATACATCCCAGTAAATAGCGCTTTATTAGCTTGTTAGGGAGTCTCAGTCTCTCTCTCTCTCTCTCTCTCTCTCTCTCTCTCTCTCTCTCTCTCTCTCGCATGTTTACTCACCAAATTTTTCTCTCAGTTTGTGGCACTGCCTTTTATCCCAAAAAGCAAGGATCATAGTCTGTCGTACCTGCTCTTGAAGCTTCGTATAGAGTCTACCACTTGCTTATCTAGCTCATTCCACTTATTACCACTTTACATCACTGCTGTTCTTATGTGCTTTTAGTCTCATTGACCACTATACAGTATAACTTTTTGTATGTAAGACATACAATAGAAGCACATTTATACTTGTGTGTATGGTCCAGTCTGACAAGGTGTGTATAGTACTAAGTATTTTGTCCCAAGCGTCGTAGGTTCGAGTCTCCTCAGGCCAGAGATAACAGAGATAAATGTTTATATATATATATATATATAAATGTTTATATATATAGTGTGAGAGAGCATATATACACACCTTGACTAGTTTGTATAGCACAGTGTGTTGCGTCCCTATTGTTTGGCTTTCTTATAGTGTTACTCTGTAGTGAGGAAGATATCCTCATTAATTACATGTTTCCTGTATGAGAAAGACCATCTAGACTTCTAGAGAGATGATAATTCTCTAGTCATAGTAACTCTAGTTCTGCTGGAACGGTATGTTTGGAAACCACTGTAGCTACTGGTCCCTAAGAGGAATGCTTGACGATATCCTTCACTGCACAGCTGAAGTTCCTCTGTTCAGACTGACACTTGATATATGAAGTCTAAGGTGTGTGATGGAGTATGTCAGGGAACACAGCCAGTCTTTGTTCCCGCTGTGTAGCTTAGCTATTAAAATCTAGGCTTCCGGTTCTTTTACTGGCTTTTCAATACACGCCTGTTTGTGGCTACTGGCGGCTGAGTCTCGGCTCCTGGCCCCGGTGGGCATGCGTGAGTGCGTGCGCGTGGACGTGCGTATGTGCCCTCTTGTATATATTTGCACCTCTCTGCGGGTCTTTACTGGGTTCACTCTCTCCTGCCTTGACAGCTTTTTCGTACCTCTTCTTAAAGCTATGCAATGATTCTGTCTCACTTCTGAAGAAATACTTCTAACATACCTGCAACTTACCTATGTTTTCAACTTGCAGTTGTGCCCTCGTGTTACTGTTATTGCTCCTCGAACAGTCTATTCCTCTCCATCCTATCAATTCATCTCAGTATCTTGTGCGTTATTATCCTATCTCCCCTAGTACTTTCTTCTAATGTCATTAGGTTTAGCTTTCTTAATCTCTCCTTAATCTTTAGTCTCCTTGCAAACCATTACACTTTCTCCAGTTTCTTCAAGCTTTATCAGGAGTGGGTTCCACAGTGGTGCTGCATATTCCAATATGGGCCTGACATTTGCCGTATATAGTGCTCAGTGCTGACGGCCCCGTTCAGGGCAGGAGAAATAGCAGAGCTGGAACAAATCCAGAGATCGTTTACGGCTCACATTGAGCCATTGAAACATCTAAATTATTGGGAACGCCTTCAAGTCTTGAACATGTACTCATTGGAGCGGAGGAGAGAGAGATACATGATAATATATACATGGAAAGTACTTGAGGGCCTGGTCCCAAATCTGCACACTGCCATAACAACATACTGGAGTGAGAGATATGGGAGAAAGTGTAAAATAAACCCAGTGAGGAGCAGGGGTGCGGTGGGAACAATACGGGAGCACTGTATTAACATCCGGGGTCCCAGACTATTCAACATCTTACCAGAAGATATCCGAAACACGGCTGGAACCAGTGTAGAAGCCTTCAAGAGGAAACTGGACAAATATCTTCACCAAATGCCAGATCAACCAGGCTGTGATGGATATGTGGGGCAGCGGGCCTCCAGCAGCAACAGCCTGGTTGACCAGGCAAGCACAAGACGAGCCTGGCCCATGGCCGGGCTCAGAGAGTAGATACTCTCGAAACTCTTCAAAGGTATATCAAAGGTATTGAATGGCTCTTGTCTTTTGGTCCTGAGAGCTATCTTAGATTTGTCATACGTGAGTTTCTTGCAATAGTTATTCTGTTGACGTGTGTCTCAGACGATATGCCTGTTCAGTGTTCAACCCGAGGTTCTTCTTGAGCGATGTATGAAGTTTTTGTCCCCAGAGCCTGTACTTCCTTTCCAGTCTTCTTTACTCGTCCCTAAGCTTCACAGCTTTGCATCTGCTGGGGTTCAACTTTAATAGCCAGACAAGCCGCCTGTCCAGGTTCATTTGTAGTATTTTCTGGTCCTCACCTGTATTCTCATTGGTGTCATAGTTCACCACTAGATGTCACTCTACCCTAGTAACAACAGTGTCACAGTTCACCACTAGATGTCACTCTACCCTAGTAACAACAGTGTCATAGTTCACCACTAGATGTCACTCTACCCTGGTAACAACAGTGTCACAGTTCACCACTCATCTCTGAACACAGTGTCAGTCACCACAGTGTCACACCGTAACAACAGTGTCATGTTCACACTGAGGCCACTTCATCCTAGTAACAACAGTGCATTCACCACTAGATGCACTACCTATACAGTGTCACAGTTCACCACTAGATACTCCAAAAGTGTCACAGTTCACCACTAGATGTCACTACCCTAGAACAACAGTGCACCCTAGATGTCACTTACCTAGTAACAACAGTGTCATCAGTCCCACTAGATGTCACTACCCTAGTAACAACAGTGTCACAGTACCACTAGATTCACTCTCCCTAGTAACAACAGTGTCAAGTTCCCATAGATGTCATACCCTAGTAACAACAGTGTCACAGTTCACCACAATGTCCATCCCAGTAACAACAGTGTCACAGTTCCACAGTTCACTAATGTACACCAGTAACACAGTTCCATTACCATAATCACTTCCTAGTAACAACAGTGTCCCTAGTTAACAACAGTGTCACAGTTCACCACTGTCACTTACCTAGTAACAACAGTGTACAGTTCACCACTAGATGTACTACCCACAAAGTGCATTTCCCACTAGATGTCATCTCCCTAGTAACAACAGTGTCACAGTTCACCCAGATGTCACTACCTATAACAACAGTGTCCAGTTCACCACTAGATGTACTCCTAGTACAACAGTGTCACTTCACCCAGATAACTACCTAGTAACAGTTACAGATGTCACCTATTCCCAGTAACAATAGTCACATTCACCACTAATGTCACTACCCTAGTAACAACAGTGTACAGTTCACCACTAGATGTCACTACCCTAGTAACAACAGTGTCACAGTTCCCACTAGATGTCACTACCTTAGTAACAAAGTGTCACAGTTCACCACTGATGTCACTCACTTAACAACGTACAGTTCACCACTAGATGTCACCCCTACCAACACACAGTTCCACTAGATGTCACTCACCTAGTAACAGTTCACAGTTCACCACTGTACCATAACAACAGTGTCACAGTTCACCACTAGATGTCACTCTACCCTAGTAACAACAGGTCACAGTTCACCACTAGATGTCACTCCTATAACAACAGTGTCACAGTTACCACTAGATGTCATCACCCTAGTAACAACAGTGTCACAGTTCCCACTTGTCACTACCCTAGTAACAACAGTGTCACAGTTCACACTAGATGTCACTTCCAGCTAACAACAGTGTCACATTCACCCAGATGTCACTTCCCTAGTAACAACAGTACAGTTCACCACTAGATACAATTACAGTAACAACATGTCACTCACCACTAGTACACCTCAAGTACAACGTGTCAGTCACCACTAGATGCACTCTACCAACAAAGTTCACCACTAGATGTCCTCTCCCTAGTAAAATGTCACAGTTCACCTAGATGTCACTACCTAGTAACAACAGTAAGTTCACCACTAGATGTCACTCTACCCTAGTAACAACTGTGTCACAGTTCACCACTAGATGTCACTACCCTAGTAACAACTGTGTCACAGTTCACCACTAGATGTCACTACCCTAGTAACAACAGTGTCACAGTTCACCACTAGATGTCACTTACCCTAGTAACAACAGTGTCACAGTTCACCACTAGATGTCACTCTACCCTAGTAACAACAGTGTCACAGTTCACCACTAGATGTCACTACCCTAGTAACAACAGTGTCACAGTTCACCACTAGATGTCACTCTGCCCTGCGAACGGTAATACCTCTTACTGTATGCATTACGACATGTTATTCACGTACGCAACAAATAATATCAGTCGTAGCACTGATACTTGTGGAACCTCACTCTTCACATGCCACCATTTTAACACTTCTTTCCACACAATTACTCCTTGTTTTCTTCCTGCTAAGTATCCAGTGATTATTGTCTTTTTTTCCTGTTATTCCTGCAAATTCCTCTAGCTCTTGTGCTCGGCAGTACCGAAAGTCTTACAGTCCAAATTTATACAGGCTACCCATCCCTCCTCCTGCCTCACTTCTGTTACCTTGTGTGTATACTCAACTAATTGAGTTGCAGGGATCGAGTCATAGCTCCTGGCCCCGTCTCTTCACTGGTCCCTACTAGATCACTTCCTCCCTGCTCTGTGAGCTTTATCATACCTCTTCTTAAAGCTATGTATGGATCCTGCCTCCACCACCTCCCTCTCCAGGCTATTCTCCTTTCTGACAACTCTGTAACTGAAGAAATACTTCCTAACATCCCTGTGACTCATCTGAGTCTTCAACTTCCATTTTTCATCCCATGTTGGTGTGTCCCATCTCTGAAACATCCTGTCCCTGTCCACCTTGTCGATTCCTCTCAGTATTTTATATGTTGTTATCATGTTTTCCCTGTCCCTCCTGTCCTCCAGTGTCGTCAGGTCGATTTACATCAAAGGCCATGCCACTTAACTCCGGGACTAGTCTCGTTGCAAACCTTTACACTTTCTCTAATTTCTTGATGTGCTTGGTCAGGTGTGGTTCCAAACTAGTGCTGCATACTCCAATATAGGCCTGATGTACAAGGTGTACAGGGTCCTGAACGATTCCTTACTGAGATGTCGGAATGCTATTCTTAGGTTTACTAGTCGCCCGTATGTCGCAGCAGTTATTTGGTTGACGTGCGCCTCATGAGATGTGTTCGGTGTTATACTCGCCCGGAGATCCTTTTCCTTGAGTGAGGTTTGTAATCTTTGGCCCCCTAGACTGTATTCTGTCTGCGATCTTTGTGTGTGTGTGTGTGTGTGTGTGTGTGTGTGTGTGTGTGTTTGTGTGTGTGTGTGTAAGCAATTACATATTTGAGTTCGTGATAGTTGATAAACTCCTGTTATATCCTTCTATTATATCGTTATTTACTTCATTTCTTTACCACTCTTATGTTGAAATTCTTCCTGACATCTCTCTCTTTCTGGTCGTATAATTCCACGTTCCCTTGATCTTCTTTCATCCCTAGTGAAGAACCTGCCCTTTTCTGCCGTGTTTTTTTCCCTGTAGTATTTTGAAGGTTTTGTAAGAGTCTCCCGTGCTAAGTTGCTAAATGAATACTCTTGTGTTTGCTGGCTTAGCTGAGGCAGCTGAAGTTGTTCTGTTGAGACGTGCTTCAGGTGACAAGTTGACTGTAATAGTTATTGAAGGTCCTTATGGTTAACTGTTCTTGTAGGTACACCAGTGTCTCTCACACCTGTGTCTCTCACACCAGTGTCTCTCACACCAGTGTCTCTCACACCAATGTCTCTCACACCAGTGTCACTCACACCTTGTCTGTTCTAGCAGTGTCATCTCCACTGGTTTGCTTACAGCAGTTGTCACTCAACACCAGTAATATAACAGTGTCATTACAAAGTGTGCTTAAAGTGTCTCACACCTGTTCTCACACCTTAGGTACTCCACACAGTGTCTCTCACCGTGTCCTCACACCAGTGTCACTCACACCAGTGTCACTCACACCAATGTCACTCACACCAGTCTCACTCACACCCTCTAAATGGTACTGTTCTTAGTCTAGTTTCCCATCTCCAGCTGGTTTAGCTTAACTGAGGGACAGTTTGGTCTAAATAAATTGTACTCAGAGACAACAAGATAATATAACATGTTTAGAGACTTTGAATTACAAAAAGACTGAATGGTTTATGAGAAGGAAATGTTCCACAGCCTTTTTTTTCATCATCACCTTAAGGATACTCCATAAGTGAGAGATGGAAACACACAATGTTTACTAAGAAAGAATAAAATACTTGCTAGAAATTATTAAAACATTATTAGTGGATGTGATTATATTACGTCAGAAATAACCAACGCCGCCAGATATGATTTAGAGAAAATTAAAGCAATCAAGATATACTTAAGTACATGTGATTATTTCCCAGAGTTAGACTGTGACGTGTCACAACACCACTACCATACACCCCCACCACTACCATATACCACTACCATATACCACCACCACCACTACCATCATCCTCCACCACCACCATACACCATTACCACTACCATACACCATTACCACTACCATACCCCACTACCATCATCCTTCACCACCACCACTACCATATACCACCACTACCATCATCCTTCAGTACCACCACTACCATATACCACCACAACCATCATCCTCCACCACCACCACAATCATCCTCCACCACCACCACTACCATACACTACCACCACTACCATATACCACCACCACTACCATACACCACCACCACTACAATACACCACCACCACTACCATACACCACCACCACTACCATATACCACCACTACCACTACCATCATCTTCCACAATCACCACTACCATCATCTTCCACCACCACTACCATATACCACCACCACTACCATACACCACCACCACTACCATATACCACCACCACCACCATAAACCATTACCAATACCATACACCATTACCACTACCATACACAACTACCATCATCCTTCACCACCACCACTACCATATACCACCACCACTACCATACACCACTACCACTACCACCACCATCACCATTACCATCATCCTCCACCACCACTACCATATACCACCACCACTACCATACACCACCACCACTACCATATACCACCACCACCACCATACACCATTACAACTACCATACACCATTACCACTACCATACACCACTACCATCATCCTCCACCATCACCACTACCATCATCCTCCACCACCACCACTACCATCATCCTCCATCATCACCATCAACACCCACCATTACCCCCCTGTGTTGATATACCTCCCGTGCTTACATAACCACCACACAATTAAATATAATTGTATAATCTTGGAAATTATATGTATATGCAGCTGGGTCAAATGTTCTTACTTAATATGCAATTTTTTATATAAAAACATTTTATATCTTCATTCTGTTACCAGAGTAGAGTGACATCTAGTGGTGAACTGTGACACTATTGTTACCAGAGCAGAGTGACATCTAGAGGTGAACTGTGACACTGTTGTTACCAGGGTAGAGTGACATCTAGTGGTGAACTGTGACACTGTTGTTACTAGGGTAGAGTGACATCTAGTGGTGAACTGTGACACTGTTGTTACCAGGGTAGAGTGACATCTATTGGTGAACTGTGACACTGTTGTTACCAGGGTAGAGTGACATCTAGTGGTGAACTGTGACACTGTTGTTACCAGGGTAGAGTGACATCTAGAGGTGAACTGTGACACTGTTGTTACCAGGGTAGAGTGACTTCTAGTGGTGAACTGTGACACTGTTGTTACCAGGGTAGAGTGACATCTAGAGGTGAACTGTGACACTGTTGTTACCAGGGTAGAGTGACTTCTAGTGGTGAACTGTGACACTGTTGTTACCAGGGTAGAGTGACATCTAGAGGTGAACTGTGACACTGTTATTACCAGGGTAGAGTGACTTCTAGTGGTGAACTGTGACACTGTTGTTACCAGGGTAGAGTGACATCTAGAGTGAACTGTGACACTGTCGTTACCAGGGTAGAGTGACTTCTAGTGGTGAACTGTGACACTGTTGTTACCAGGGTAGAGTGACATCTAGTGGTGAACTGTGACACTGTTGTTACCAGGGTAGAGTGACATCTAGAGGTGAACTATGACACTGTTGTTACCAGGGTAGAGTGACATCTAGTGGTGAACTATGACACTGTTGTTACCAGGGTAGAGTGACTTCTAGTGGTGAACTGTGACACTGTTGTTACCAGGGTAGAGTGACATCTAGTGAACTATGACACTGTTGGTACCAGGGTAGAGTGACATCTAGTGTGTGAACTATGACACTGTTGTTACCAGGGTAGAGTGACTACTAGTGGTGAACTGTACACTCTGTTCCAGAGCTAGAGTGACATCTAGTGTAACTATGACACTGTTGTTACCAGAGTACAGTGCATCTAGTGGTGAACTATGACACTGTTGTTACCAGGTAGAGTGACATCTAGTGTAACTGCTAGCTGTTGTACAGAGTAGGTGACATACTAGTGTACTACTAGACACTGTTGTTACCAATAGAGTACTCTATGGTGACTATGACTGTTGTTACCAGGTAGAGTGACACTAGTGTTACTACATAGTACTACTAGTGTTACTAGTAGATACACTAGTGCCTGAATGTATACTAGTGTACATAGAGTACTACTAGTGTATACTAGATACTACTAGTGTTACTAGTGCTACTACTAGTACTACTATGTACTACTGACTAGTACTGCTACTAGTGTACTACTAGTGTACTACTAGTACTACTGCTAGTGTTACTACTAGTGTTACTACTAGTGTACTACTAGTGCTACTATGTTACTACTAGTGCTTACTACTAGTGTTACTACTAGTTACTACTAGTGTTACTACTAGTGTACTACTAGTGTTACTCACTAGTACTACTACTAGTGCTACTACTAGTGTTACTACTAGTACTACTACTAGTGTTACTACTAGTACTACTGCTAGTGTTACTAGTGCTACTACTAGTACTACTACTAGTGTTACTACTAGTACTACTAGTGTTACTACTAGTTACTACTTACTGTAGTGTACTACTAGTACTATACTAGTGTTACTACTAGTACTCACTAGTGTTACTACTAGTACTACTACTAGTGATCTACTAGTAATGACTACTAGTGTTACTAGTAATGCTACTAGTGTCTACTAGTACTGCTAGTGTTACTACTAGTACTACTGTGTACTGTGTTACTACTATGTTACTACTATAGTACTCTAGTGTTACTCACTAGTGTTACTACTAGTGTTACTACTAGTGTTACTACTAGTGTTACTACTATGTACTATACTAGTGTTACCACTAGTTTACTATACATATACTACTAGTGTTACTACTAGTACTATTACTAGTGTTACTACTAGTACTACTAGTGTTACTACTAGTACTATTACTAGTGTTACTACTAGTACTACTAGTGTTACTACTAGTACTACTAGTGTTACTACTAGTACTACTAGTGTTACTACTAGTACTATTACTAGTGTTACTACTAGTACTATTACTAGTGTTACTACTAGTACTACTAGTGTTACTACTAGTACTACTAGTGTTACTACTAGTACTACTAGTGTTACTACTAGTACTACTAGTGTTACCACTAGTACTACTAGTGTTACTACTAGTACTATTACTAGTGTTACTACTAGTACTACTAGTATTACTACTAGTACTACTAGTGTTACTACTAGTGTTACTACTAGTACTACTTGTGTTACTATTGGTACTACACTGCACATCAGCGGGATCACACTACCATGTATCTTCATGTATATATTCCTCTGTCTTTGTTATATTGATGAAGGGACTAGTGGGCGAAACGTCACTTGAATAAACATGCCCATTTGTTACGAGTCTTATTTACCATCTTTTGAGAATTACAAGCCTTTTCATTTACTACTGAAACTACCACTACTAGTGCAATTACTACTACAACTATAGTTACTACTACCACCACTGCTATTTTTATCATTTTGATAGTCAACAATAGTTATGTCACTCAATAACTGTTTTGACCACAGGACAAAATTATGATGCGTATAAGACAATTTAAGTGAAGAATATGCTATGAATAATGCTAGAGAAATAGATTTCTAAGTGATGTAATTATCGTGCTCCATGATCAAGTCTTCTACGTTATATATATATATATATATATAAATTATTGTGACCACGAATGAGTGATATTGAATCAGTAACAACACTGCGACTAGCCGAGGATTCGAACCCATGTAGTTTTGGCCCTGCCTCGTGGTGAGAAAATCACATGACGCCTTAACCCACTGGACCATAGTGGGTTAAGGCGTCATGTGATTTTCGCTCACCACGAGGCAGACCCAAAACTACATGGGTTCGAATCCTCGGCTAGTCACAGAGTTGTAATATACATTATTGTTTATTACTGTGCTGATATAATCTTTATTCTTTATTATCCTATCCTCATGCACCTTAAGTATCTTATACTATGCAGATATCCTTGTAACCTCAAATATTCTGACCTTATTTTTTAGTTAAAATATTAAATGCGCCCTAAATGCTTTGCGTAGCTATGGGCTTTATGTTGTACGTGTCCTGAATTCATGCACTGTCTCTTTTATACCGTACATGTGTATTATTTTAATAAATTTGTTTATTGTTTAGAGAATGTATTGTTGCATTGGCTGGATAACTGGGTTTAGAGCTTACCGACTACATATAACCGGTACATAACCAGTCAAGAATAATTTAGAGCCTTGTTCTACCATAGCTCTTGTCTCGGTGCCTCCAACCAGTCGTCCTGGAGGCTGGAGGCTGCAACATACCAGACGGGTATATAGTGCCATGAGGCGGTCATGGCCTCGTGTTGGTTAGGTAAGGTTAGACAGGAAACGGGACAAGTGTTTCCTTACGCGGGTCTTAATCATATGATGACCCTTGTGGATAAAATTCTCCAAAGGCAGGGGACTGCTCATTTCTTGTATAACAAGAACATAAAAACATACCTTGCTCGTGTAACGTGAGCGATGGTGTTGACTCCACTATATACGGCGGAAATGCTGTCTTGATTGTAGAATGCCGCTGATGAGTCACCATCTTGTTTCGATGGAGTTCACTTGCGATTGTCTCTACTTTTGTCTTTTAGCAGTAATAAGAAGCTGCGCACATTTCTCAATATACCGCGATTTTATTCACTAAACGCTGGAACAGAGTTCTTATCCGATTTCCCGATGTTAGTGGAGATTAAATTAGAATAACGGATGCGTACGACTAATGTCTTTGTCCGGTTATACACCGCGCCGTAGCTCCCGTCCTTTCCGTGGCCGATTTCAATCTAACTCGTGGTGCCTCGTGGTGCCTCGTGGTGCCTAGCATCGCTGATATCAGCACAATTTCAACAATTGCTACATGCTGCTACAAGTGGCAATTAAACTGTTTGTGTTCTCTAAATACTTTAATCACTGGAACACATGATTGTAAATTCAAGTGTGGAAACTAATACAGCAGTTTACTGTAATTTTCCTGTTACAGCAAAGAGTTACATTTATCTCATATGTCTATTGATTCACATATACTCGTTGCTACTTTTTCAGACAACACGTGACACACTGTGGTCAGTACATCTGGTATGAGTTAATTTGTTTTTCGCAACCAGACTCGCCTCGTCTGGCCCCTTCCTAAGGGCGGAAAGGGTGGGGCCCTTAACAAGGGTAAAAAGGGCGGATACCCCCATCTTTTGGAAAATTTCTCCACAACCCTCAGCTGGAGCTTTTGGTCATCTGACTGAGGCCTTCTGCTGGCTTACCCCTCCACTCCTTTAAAAATTATGATTTATGTTCTCGTGTTGGTGTAGTTCTTCACCTCGACAACTTTATCCTTACTGATCTGGATCAACAGATCAGCTCGATATTTACGGCACTTTTTTGTTGTAGATCAAAGGGGAAAAAGAAAATAGGTTTTGAAGAGATAAACGATTTTAACAATACATGTTTTGTATGTTAATGACACCATGTGCTGGCAAGCATGTTAATAAGACTCAGTATGCAGTTCGTGGTATTTTATTGAGAAGACGTTTCGTCCACCAGGGGACTTGATTCTCACGGGAAATTTAATGTCCCGGGTGGTCGAAACTTCTCGATAAAATACCATAAACCGCGTAGTGTATCTTAACAGAGAGAGGTTCTGCCGCTAGAAGGAAGCCCCAACTAAACAAGCCCTGTGGCAGCTCAGAAATGTCCAGATTCACTGTATCTTAGCAGACGCCGGGTAGATGGTGTGGCGCCCCACATGCACATCTTCAGTGGTCGACATCAACACACCGAAGCCAAAAGTGCTACCTTAAACTCAAGAGTCTAGACAATACAAATACACATAAATACAAATACACACTGGTTTAATTGTTATTTGTTTATGTATAAGAATCCTTACTCATCTCACCTTCGACCCAATAAATACGGAGACCTCGCCTCGTGCGGCGAATGAGCATACAAGATCCTGAAGTGCTGAGCTAAACACATAAAAACTCAGCAGGGAAAACCAGGGATCTAACAGCAGCTTGTTTTTGTTGCTGCATCTCAGTGTTACAAGCAGGAGAGGTGGTGGTCCTAGTATCCAGGTCCGAGTACTTGCTCTGACGAGGTGCTGGGCGAAGCGCTTCAAATGTTAATGTTAACAGACGTATTTGTATGTTATAGGTAAGACCAAGGCAGTAAAAAACAATAGAGGAGGCTGACCAGCAGCTACGACAGAGGCAGACACAATAGGAACAGCAGCAGAAGTAGCTGCAGAAGCGGCCAAATCAGCAATTGCACTGGAAGTAACAACAGCGGCAGCAACAGCAGAAGCAACAGCAACAAAATCAGCAAAAGATCAGTAACAAAAGCAGCACCAGAAACAGCAGCAGCAAAATTAGCAGCAGGAGCAGCAGCAGCAGCAGCAAGCAACAGCCACATCAACATCAGGATAGAGGGAGGGAAGGGAGGAGGGAGGAGGAGGGAGGGAGGGAGGGAGGGAGTAGCAGAGTAGGCCATGTTTTTTTATTGTGATGCTTGGATGGGGGCGGGGGTGGGGGGATGTGGTGGAGTAGGGGTGGTGGTGGCTTACATCAGCACCAGCTACATGACAGGTGGTGGCGGTGGTGCTGCTGCTGGCACCACCACCACTCTTGGCTCTTATCCACTACCACCAGTTACCGCGACCAGCACCGCACCTAGTTCAACCAAGCACTTCCAGCTGGCAGCATAGTGTAGACAGGTGGTCGTGACTACACATGACCACCTGGCTAGTGACTGAACACCACCACCTGGCTTGTGACTGAACACCACCACCTGGCTAGTGGCTGAATACCACCACCTGGCTAGTGGCTGAACACTACCACCTGGCTAGTGACTGAACACCACCACCTGGCTAGTGACTGAACACTACCACCTGGCTAGTGACTGAACACCACCACCAGGCTAGTGACTGAACACCACCACCACCTGTCTAGTAGCTGAACACCACCACCTGGCTAGTGACTGAACACCACCACCTGGCTAGTGACTGAACACCACCACCTGGCTAGTGGCTGAATACCACCACCTGGCTAGTGGCTGAACACTACCACCTGGCTAGTGACTGAACACCACCACCTGGCTAGTGGCTGAATACCACCACCTGGCTAGTGGCTGAACACCACCACCTGGCTAGTGGCTGAACACAACCACCTGGCTAGTGACTGAACACCACCACCTGGCTAGTGACTGAACACTACCACCTGGCTAGTGGCTGAACACCACCACCAGGCTAGTGACTAGCCACCACCACCTGGCAAGTAACTAACCACCACCACCTGGCTAGTGGCTGAACACCACCACCTGGCTAGTGGCTGAATACCACCACCTGGCTAGTGACTGAACACCACCACCTGGCTAGTGACTGAACACCACCACCACCTGTCTAGTGGCTGAACACAACCACCTGGCTAGTGACTGAACACCACCACCTGGCTAGTGACTGAACACCACCACCTGGCTAGTGACTGAACACCACCACCTGGCTAGTGGCTGAATACCACCACCTGGCTAGTGGCTGAACACTACCACCTGACTAGTGACTGAACACCACCACCTGGCTAGTGGCTGAATACCACCACCTGGCTAGTGGCTGAACACCACCACCTGGCTAGTGGCTGAATACCACCACCTGGCTAGTGACTGAACACCACCACCTGGCTAGTGGCTGAATACCACCACCTGGCTAGTGACTGAACACCACCATCTGGCTAGTGACTGAACACCACCACCTGGCTAGTGACTAAACACCACCACCAGGCTAGTGACTGAACACCACCACCTGGCTAGTGACTGAACACCACCACCTGGCTAGTGACTGAACACCACCACCTGGCTAGTGACTGAACACCACCACCTGGCTAGTGACTAGCCACCACCACCTGGCCACTACCGTGTTATCATATCTGATTACTTCATCAGATTTCTGTCAGCCTTTCGACATTGATAACTTGATAGTGAGAATTCAGACCAACTTGCAACTTAATGTGCTTGTGTGTTTTAGGATATTGGTCCCTCTGTGATAAAAAAAATGCCTTATCAGCTAGGCTTCAAACCTGGTGTTTATTAGTGGAATATGTGAATTAGTTTTGGCTTGTACACCTAATAATTAATTAAAAAAAAATTGTGTATTAGTGTCTAAAACATAACTTGCGAATGACTCTTCTGATCGGCTTCAAATCTTCATCGCTAATGTTTAACTGCACTATTATTTTCGCGTGCACTGGGTTAGGTTAGGTTAGGTTAGGTTTGTCAGGAAACAGGACAAGTGTTTCCTAACGTGGGTCTTAGTCATATGATGACCCGCAATTTCTGGTCATCTAACCGAGACCTTCCACTGGCTTACCACTCCACCCCTTTAAAAATAATGGTCCTAGTAATAACCACTTTTTTTTGGGAGGGGGATAGGTAAGCTGAGGTCATGCGGTTCGGGAGATAACCTTAATAAAATAAAATTCCTAGGATAACCTTCCTAGGATAACTTTCCTAGGATAACCTTCCTAGGATAACTTTCCTAGGATAACCTTCCCAGGATAACCTTCCTGGGATAACCTTCCTAGGACAACCTTCCCAGGGTAACTTTCCTAGGATAACCTTCCTAGGATAACCTTCCTAGGATAACTCCTAGGATAACCTTCCTAGGATAACCTTCCTGGGATAACCCTCCTAGAATAACCTTCCTAGGATAACCTTCCTAGGATAACCTTCCCAGGATAACCTTCCTAGGATAACCTTCCTAGGATAACCTTCCTAGGATAACTTTCCTAGGATAACCTTCCCAGGATAACCTTCCCAGGATAACCTTTCTGGGATAACCTTCCTGGGATAACCTTCCTGGGATAACCTTCCTAGGATAACCTTCCTAGGATAACCTTCCTAGGATAACCTTACTAGGATAACCTTCCTCGGATAACCTTCCTGGGATAACCTTCCCAGAATAACCTTCCTAGGTTAACTTTCCTAGGATAACCCTCCTAGGATAACCTTCCTAGGATAACCTTCCTGGGATAACCTTCCTAGGATAACCTTACTAGGATAACCTTCCTCGGATAACCTTCCTGGGATAACCTTCCTGGGATAACCTTCCTGGGATAACCTTCCTAGAATAACCTTCCTAGGATAACCTTCCCAGAATAACCTTCCTAGGTTAACTTTCCTAGGATAACCTTCCTAGGATAACCTTCCTAGGATAACCTTCCTGGGATAACCTTCCTGGGATAACCTTCCTCGGATAACCTTCCTGGGATAAAGCAACTACCGAAATATCATTTTCTTATTTTGTAGTGATGGTGAGTGTTGGTAGTGATGGTGAGTGTTGGTAGTGATGGTGAGTGTTGGTTGTGATGGTGAGTGCTGGTAGTGATGGTGAGTGTTGGTAGTGATGGTAAGTGGTAGTAGTGATGGTGAGTGTTGGTAGTGTCGTGTCAGTATCATATATACACTTGTGTAGTGTATCTTCCCTTTTATACAGCTGGTCCCTTTGCGTGTGACGTCACGGTACCCGCTGACGTCAGAGGCTCAGCGCATGTGCACAGCCTCTCATAGGCACTCTTCCTCACTAACGTTAGACCTACAGGCGAGACAGACGGGTGGCTGGACTCTCCTTCACTTACTGTAAATATACCGTAACCATGTGCGATAATACTGTGTGTATTGCCATTCAGCGCTATAATGATAATGAGTCAGTAAACAGCCCTCATAGTCCCTTAATGACTGAAAGACAGTCTCTAGCCTTTGAACAATGTGTTTGTTCTTCCAGCTTGTATCAGAGACTTGCCAGAGTGATGCGGAATGTGAAGTTCAGATTAGTTCTTGTAGAAAGTATGTGTTTCACTTATTAACGTAGCCGAGCGATCAAGGCACTAGTATTACTGTCACTCCTGTCTGGAATTCAGCCCCTACAATATCTTGCATGCAAGATAGTGTTCAGATGCCTAGGGTACCGGAGGTATCCCGGACCGCCTTGAGTACTGAGTCTATCCTTGCAATGTTGCTAGTTCAAGTAGTAGTTCCTCTCCAAGGGACGCTTTGTTGAAGAAAGACTATTTGAATGAGTTATAGCATCTCTCGCTGATGCAAAAGCAATTGCAGAAAGCCGTTTCTGTTGCTAGTGTACTCACTAGAGTGCCAGTTGTTGTCCCTCGTGTTCCAGATAGTGTTCCTTCCAGTTGACAGTAAGCCTTTGCAGAGTAAAGTGTCGTGTGTCGAGTAATTCTTACCTGCAGTAAGAGATAGTGAGAACCGTTCTCCTTTGCTCATACTTTGTGTCATTGAGCTAACTATTTCAACCGGGAGGATCCATCCACTCCACCGAGCCTGTTTATTCCTCCAGTAGGAAAGTGATTATAAGTTAATCAAAACCGAGTTGTTCATTCCTCCAGTAGGAAAGTGATCATAAGTTGTGAGCTAAAGATAGAAAATTAGAAAATCCAGTTTAGAACCAAATTATTGACTGTGTGTTTTGTTATTAGATTTCCAGTATCTAGCAAGATTGTTGTGTGTTCAAGTTCTCTCTGAGTTCTGAGTTTTAACAGTATAACCCGTGTTAGCCGAGTTTATCTTTCCTGTTAAAACTTCTTCCCTGTAAATATTTATTCTTCCTCAGAAGCCGAAGAGTACATGAATACATATCGATTGATCGATCAAATTTGCAATTGTTTTATATATAATCCATTATTTCTAGATCCATTAAATTTCTCTTAAGTACCATTAACTCAAGAAGTGCGAGAGTAAGATTAATCTTGATCAGTTCAAAGTTATAATGTGTTTGCTATTGTATAGATTCATCCAGTACCACCTGTCTGTTCAGTCTATAGAGTTGTATAGTATGCCGAGACGTCATACGATAACATGGCCGAGCTGTCGTGTCAGTATCATATATACACTTGTGTAGTGTATCTTCCCTTTTATACAGCTGGTCCCTTTGCGTGTGACGTCACGGTACCCGCTGACGTCAGAGGCTCAGCGCATGTGCACAGCCTCTCATAGGCACTCTTCCTCACTAACGTTAGACCTACAGGCGAGACAGACGGGTGGCTGGACTCTCCTTCACTTACTGTAAATATACCGTAACCATCCAACAAGGAGTATCTTTGACCTCCTATATATCTCTCCCAAGACCCACGCGACAGTAGTGATGGTGAGTGTTGGTAGTGATGGTGAGTGATGGTAGTAATAATGAGTGTTGGAAGTGATGGTGAGTGCTGGTAGTGATGGTGAGTGTTGGTAGTGATGGTGAGTGTTGGTAGTGATGGTGAGTGTTGGTAGTGATGGTGAGTGTTGGTAGTGATGGTGAGTGTTTGCAGTGATTGTGAGTGGTAGTAGTGATGGTGAGTGTTGGTAGTGATGGTGAGTCTTGGTAGTGATGGTAAGTGGTAGTAGTGATGGTGAGTGTTGGTAATAATGGTGAGTGTTGGTAGTGATGGTAATTGGTAGTAGTGATGGTGAGTGTTGGTTGTGATGGTGATTAGTAGTAGTGATAGTGATGGTGAGTATTGGTAGTGATGGTGAGTGTTGGTAGTGATGGTGAGTGTTGGTAGCGATGGTAAGTGGTAGTAATGATGGTGAGTGTAGGTAGTGATGGTGAGGGGTAGTACTGAGATAGTGATGGTGAGTGTTGAGAGTGATGGTGAGTGGTAGTAGTGAGATAGTGATGGTGAGTGTTGGTAGTGATGGTGAGTAGTAGTAGTGATGGTGAGTTGTAGTAGTCGTGAGATAGTGATGGTGAGTTGTAGTAGTGAGGTAGTGATGGTGAGTAGTAATAGTGATTTAGTGATGGTGAGTGGTAGTAGTGATGGTGAGTGGTAGTAGTGACGTAGTGTTGGTGAGTGGTAGTAGTGATGGAAGTGGTATTAGTGTAGTGATGGTGAGTGGTAGTAGTGATGGTGAGTGGTGGTAGTGAGGTAGTGATAATGAGTGGTAGTAGTGATGGTGAGTGGTGGTAAGGAGGTAGTGATGGTGAGTAGTGGTAGTGAGGTAGTGATAATGAGTGGTAGTAGTGATGGTGAGTGGTGGTAAGGAGGTAGTGATGGTGAGTGGTGGTAGTGATGGTGAGTGGTAGTAGTGATGAGTGGTAGTAGTGATGAGTGGTACTAGTGATGGTGAGTGATAGTAGTGATGGTGAGTGTTGGTAGTGATGGTGAATGATAGTAGTGAGATAGTGATGGTGAGTGTTGGTAGTGATGGTGAGTGGTAGTAGTGAGGTAGTGATGGTGAGTGTGGTAGTGATAGTGAGTGGTAGTAGGTAGTGAGGGGGTTTTAGTGAGTGAGTTGGTAGTGATAGTGATGGTAGAGTGAGGTAGTGATGGTGAGTGGTGGTAGTGATGGTGAGTGGTAGTAGTGAGGTAGTGATGGTGAGTGGTGGTAGTGATGGTGAGTGGTAGTAGTGAGGTAGTGATGGTGAGTGTGAGTGATGTGAGGTAGTGATGGTGGTAGTGTGATGGTGGTAGTGATGGTGAGTGGTGAAGTAGTGATGAGTGGTAGTAGTGATGGTGGTACTAGTGATGGGGGAGTGATAGTAGTGATTGGGGAGTGTTGGTAGTGATGGTGAGTGGTAGTAGTGAGGTAGTGATGGTGAGTGTTGGTAGTGATGGTGAGTGGTAGTAGTGAGGTAGTGATGGTGAGTGTTGGTAGTGATGGTGAGTGGTAGTAGTGAGGTAGTGATGGTGAGTGGTGGTAGTGATGGTGGAGTGGTAGTAGTGAGTGGTAGTGATGGTGGAGTGGTGGTAGAGTGAGTGGTGGGAGTGGTGGTAGTGATGGTGAGTGGTGGTAGTGATGGTGAGTGGTGGTAGTGATGGTGAGTGGTGGTAGTGATGTGAACGGTAGTAGTGATGGTGAGTGGCGGTAGTGATGGTGAGTGGTAGTAGTGAGGTAGTGATGTTGAGTGGTAATAGTGAGGTGATGGTGAGTGGTGGTAGTGATGGTGAGGCTGCCGTAATCAGGACTGAGACTAGTGTATAAATGAAGTAATAATCTCTATCTTAAAATATAATCTTTATTAAGTAATATAAACCACTCCTTCTCTATTTGCAGGTGAGTGTGGGCGGAGGGCGAGGCGGGCGGTGGTGTGGGTGTGGGTGGGCAGCCATCAGGGAGCCACACCCACACCACCTACCTCACCAAAGGTAAGTCTTAATCTCAGAGTGTTGCTCTCAAGACACTACACTCACCTTGAACTGTGCTCTACCTACCTCCAGCACGAATATACACAGTTAGAAGTGTATGTCTGAGAGTGTATGTCTGAGAGTGTATGTCTGTCAGTGTATGTCTCAGTGTATGTAGGTTGTAATTTTCAAGACAGAAAATGAAAAATAGAAAATAAAACAGCACTAGTTTTCCACTTTCTTGAGTTTCTGTGACTGCCGCTAGTCTTTAGCACTGCCGCTAGTCTTTAGCACTGCCGCTAGTCTTTAGCACTGCCGCTAGTCTTTAGCACTGCCGCTAGTCTTTAGCACTGCCGCTAGTCTTTAGCACTGCCGCTAGTCTTTAGCACTTGAGCTGCAGCCGGACTACCTGGGAAGGCTGAGGGACTCACCACTTCCTATTTAGGCTTAGGGACTCACCACTTTTTTATCAAGACTGTGGGACTGACTACTTCCTATCATGGCTGAGGGATTGATCACTTCCTATCAAGGTTGAGGAACTGAATACTTCCTATCAAGGTTGAGGGACTGACCACTTCCTATCAAGGTTGAGGAACTGACTACTTCCTATCAAGGTTGAGGAACTGACCACTTCCTATCAAGGTTGAGGAACTGACTACTTCCTATCAAGGTTGAGGGACTCACTACTTCCTATCATGGCTGAGGGATTGATCACTTCCTATCAAGGTTGAGGAACTGAATACTTCCTATCAAGGTTGAGGGACTGACCACTTCCTATCAAGGTTGAGGAACTGACTACTTCCTATCAAGGTTGAGGAACTGACCACTTCCTATCAAGGTTGAGGAACTGACTACTTCCTATCAAGGTTGAGGAACTGACTACTTCCTATCAAGGTTGAGGAACTGACTACTTCCTATCAAGGTTGAGGGACTGACCACTTCCTATCAAGGTTGAGGGACTGACCACTTCCTATCAAGGTTGAGGAACTGACTACTTCCTATCAAGGTTGAGGAACTGACTACTTCCTATCAAGGTTGAGGAACTGACTACTTCCTATCAAGGTTGAGGAACTGACCACTTCCTATCAAGGTTGAGGGACTGACCACTTCCTATCAAGGTTGAGGGACTGACCACTTCCTATCAAGGTTGAGGAACTGACTACTTCCTATCAAGGTTGAGGGACTGACCACTTCCTATCAAAGTTGAGGAACTGACTACTTCCTATCAAGGTTGAGGAACTGACTACTTCCTATCAAGGTTGAGGGACTGACCACTTCCTATCAAGGTTGAGGGACTGACCACTTCCTATCAAGGTTGAGGGACTGACCACTTCCTATCAAGGTTGAGGGACTGACCACTTCCTATCAAGGTTGAGGAACTGACTACTTCCTATCAAGGTTGAGGGACTGACCACTTCCTATCAAGAGTTGAGGACTGACCACTTCCTATCAAGGTTGAGGACTGACCACTTCCTATCAAGGTTGAGGACTGACCACTTCCTATCATGGTTGAGGACTGACCACTTCCTATCAAGGTTGAGGAACTGACTACTTCCTATCAAGGTTGAGGACTGACCACTTCCTATCAAGGTTGAGGAACTGACCACTTCCTATCAAGGTTGAGGGACTGATCACCTCAGAGTTACATCTCCTATCTCCCGTGCAATATTCGACTGAAGAAGTTTTCTGTACAAGCAAAACGAATAGGCAATAAAGCTATGCAAGCGTTGATCATGTGTTATTCAACAGCTTGTCAGAACTGTTTGTCTCAGTAATATGATAGTATCTGGGAAGGTCGCTTCAAGCATGACCCACTGCATGTCAGACTGGAGACAACACTCAACCATCCTAGTTGAGTCAGTCAGACATGACAGTCAGAAAGTTAAGCTAGGACAGGTCAGTCATTAAGTCAGGCCAGTCAGACGGGAGATCAGTCGGTAAGTTATTCCAGTCAGTTAGCAAGACAAGTTAGAGCCAACAACAAAAAACAAGTCAGATGTAAAAATCTGAGAATAACAGAACGGTATTCACGAAATCGTACTCACACGATTTCAAACACGACACTGGAACGGGATGAAACGTCAGAATGTCAGAGGCTCCGCACTGCTACTATTATTAATACGCAGTATTTCTCGGCATATAAGACGCGCCTTTTTTCCCAGAAAGTCTTGGAAAATCAGCCTGCGCCTTATATGTTCAAGGTCAGGGTCAAGGGTAGATTTTGTCTTACGCTTTAGCGTAAAGTAAGAGGGTAATTAACCCTTGAATATGGTTACTGATTTACCATTTATGATACTTCTGTCGTGCTCCTTATATGCCAGAAAATGCGGTATGTAAACGACCTTCAAGGTCGTCTGTATGTCTGTGGATGATGATACTAACAAGGAAAGTAAGAACAGGAGAGGACGATGATAAACATGAGAAACACCTCAACAGACTACAGATATGATCACACCAACAGACTACAGATATGATCACACCAGTGGCTTCTCAAGGTCACTCCAAACACAAGCACATTGGAGAAGTTCTATTCTTTATTTTTTTTACACAAATTATTTTTACAGGCTAAGAGTTGTTATCCCACCTCAACTCATTTTTAAAGCCACCCACAACAGTCGACTAACACCCAGGTACCTACATACTCCTAGGTTCGCAAACAGGCGAAATTATTTACAAACATTATCTCTCAGTCCTCAACAGGATTCAAACCTACAACCCTCTGCATCCAAGTACGTAGTACCTTCTTCACTCCGAGTGAAGTTACTATGTACTTTAACGCAGAATGTGTAGGTTCGAATCTTCCTGTGGAATGAGAGATAATGTTTGTATATGTATGTATATATATATATATATATATATATATATATATATATATATATACATGTCGTGTCGAATAGGTAAAACTTGCGATTTTGGCTTAAATAGCAACGCTCTTCTTTCCGAATAAGACAAGCGAAAATCATTCTCAACCTAACGAAAAAAATATATTTCATTATGTTTGTTTATTATTAAATTACTGTAAATTGTTCTCAAATATATTTAGTTGGATTAGGCTAAATTAAATTGCGCTTGTTTTAATAAGGTTAGGTAAGTTTCCTAAGGTCCTTTCGGTACAAAATTATTAATTTTTACATTAACATAAATTAAAAAAATATATCTTTAAACGTATAAGAGAAAATTTTAAAAAGGACTTAATTTTAAATGAATTCTTGCTAATTGACCAGATTTACCTATTCGGTACGACGCACACACACACATACAACAGGCCTAGTGTCTAATCGACATGTGCCTAGGACAAAATGATAACTAACACAACCTAGGAACATAGCCGAAGACAATATCTAATTATTGACATGATAATTTTTATAGTGATTAAGAGACAATGTGTAAATATTACAATTTGCACAATGTATATACACTGAGAAGTGTACCTATGTGTATATACACCGAGAAATGTGTATCTGTATGTATGTATATATACAGAGAAGTATCTCGGTGTTGAACTTAGGCTCTGGCGATTTACAGCCTTAATGACGTAACTCTTTACTTGACTTTGAACCTGACAGACTTCTGAGTTATTCATTTTTCCTGCAGGTCATTGTGTTTATGATGTTTATCAGGGTATAATGTTGATGGTCATCCAGATGGTAATGTTTACGGTCATTCAGATGGTAATGTTTACGGTCATCCAGATGGTAATGGTTACGGTCATCCAGATGGTAATGTTTACGGTCATCCAGATGGTAATGTTTATGGTCATCCAGATGGTAATGTTTACGGTCATGCAGATGGTAATGTTTACGGTCATCCAGATGGTAATGGTTACGGTCATCCAGATGGTAATGTTTACGGTCATCCAGATGGTAATGTTTATGGTCATGCAGATGGTAATGTTTACGGTCATCCAGATGGTAATGTTTATGGTCATCCAGATGGTAATGTTTATGATCATCCAGATGGTAATGTTTACGGTCATCCAGATGGTAATGTTTATGGTCATCCAGATGGTAATGTTTATGGTCATCCAGATGGTAATGTTTATGGTCATCCAGATGGTAATGGTTACGGTCATCCAGATGGTAATGGTTACGGTCATCCAGATGGTAATGGTTACGGTCATCCAGATGGTAATGGTTACGATCATGCAGATGGTAATGTTTACGATCATCCAGATGGTAATGTTTATGGTCATGCAGATGGTAATGTTTATGGTCATCCAGATGGTAATGTTTATGGTCATCCAGATGGTAATGTTTATGGTCATCCAGATGGTAATGTTTATGGTCATCCAGATGGTAATGTTTATGGTCATCCAGATGGTAATGGTTACGGTCATCCAGATGGTAATGTTTATGGTCATCCAGATGGTAATGGTTACGGTCATCCAGATGGTAATGGTTACGGTCATGCAGATGGTAATGTTTATGGTCATGCAGATGGTAATGTTTATGGTCATGCAGATGGTAATGTTTATGGTCATCCGCATAGGAATGTTTATCGTATAATGGCCGACTATGTTCTTACTGTTGTGAGGAAGAAAGATTCTATAATTTAGCTCGAGGCAACATCAATAATAAGTTAGGACCAAGGAACATCAATAATAAGTTAGGACCAAGGAACATCAATAATAAGTTAGGACCAAGGAACATCAATAATAAGTTAGGACCAAGGAACATCAATAATAAGTTAGGACCAAGCAACATCAATAATAAGTTAGGACCAAGGAACATCAATAATAAGTTAGGACCAAGGAACATCAATAATAAGTTAGGACCAAGGAACATCAATAATAGTTAGGACCAAGCAACATCAATAATAAGTTAGGACCAAGCAACATCAATAATAAGTTAGGACCAAGCAACATCAATAATAAGTTAGGACCAAGCAACATCAATAATAAGTTAGGACCAAGCAACATCAATAATAAGTTAGGACCAAGCAACATCAATAATAAGTTAGGACCAAGCAACATCAAAGTTAGGACCAAGCAACATCAATAATAAGTTAGACCAAGCAACATCAATAATAAGTTAGGACCAAGCAACATCAACATTTTTTATTACCTAGGAATTATAATACAGGTGACCCAATCATTATACTGTTACTCTCATTGTTAGAGGTGGATAATAATATTCATACAAATTATAACTTCCCAAGTATAATGAAATGTGTGAGCGAGGAGTGATGTGAACTCGAACCTGTGTTACCAGGTGTCAGCCTAACCACTGTACTTATTATATTTGAAGTTATTAATATTGTCGCTGTATATTATCTTCACTCTTATATTATTTATTATGCCATTCACTTTACTGTCAAGAGACAGTAAAGTTTAGCTCACAACGTAATTGGTGGCGAGTCCTGCTGACAGACGGGTTCTGAGCAACCTAACGCATACAGTCATGACGGGGCTGTCACCAAGTTCAATTTCAACAAAAACTTCAACAGGGATCAAATAAGATTTTGTCATTAATGGAACATGTTGGGAAGATGTTTTGAATGAGATGGAAGTGAACCAGTGTCAGGAGAGGATTACTCTGCAGCACTAGACGTGTTAGAGCATCACTAAGGGGAAAGATGGGTAACGTCACGGGGTCCCTACGAAGGGGTCCCGCCACAGGAAGGCCCCGTCACTAGAAGACTAATCACGGGAGTTCTCGTAACGGGAGATCCCGTCACAGGAGTGTTCCGTCATGGGGGGCGTCACAGGAGGAGAGGGTCTCCGTCACGGTCCCCTCACAGTAACGTGTCACGATAGACACCTGCAATTATGTACCCTAGAGAGCAGTACACAATGCTAATGATTCTGTTTTACGAACCATATCCTTGCCTCCCACCTCCCTCCTCTCTCCCTCCCCACCCACCATCCTTCTCTCCCCTACCTCCCTCCCAACCCCTCCCCTCGTTACATTTACTTAGTTAAAAATGGACTTTAACCATTTGTAAATTACTTTAAGTGGGGCTGTTGTATGGATGGTGCCATTGTAGAGCCAATAGTGTCGTTATGATGCCAGTGTTCTTATTGAGTTTCTGTTAATATATATACTGGCTCCTGCCAGTGGTAGTGGTGGTAGTAGTTGTAGTTAGTTATATGATGGCGGGGTTTATCATTTTAAGGAAGACTTGTGCTAATATTCCACAAACGACGAAGCCGTCTTTACTCTGGTTGTGTCTGCAGATTGATCATAAAAGGAATGATCGCGTACTAGTATTTGACTCTTTAATAACTAAGTGGATGTCACTGAATCTCATTAAATTGTTGGTGGAGTTGTGATGTTGTTCACGTGCTGCTTAAGTAGTCGCTACTGCATGTTAATGTGCTCACTCAGACGTGCTCCTGGGCTTCCTTATATACCTTGTCACAGCCTCCACCTGGAGTATATAAACCCTTGCAATGACTGCTTCAAGGTTTCGCCACTTTGTTTCTGTTTAGTTCCTTAATGGTTGTGCTGGTTGCTTGTATGAAGAGATTCAAGACAATTTATTGAAAGTGGTGTTTGAAAGGCTTGTTTCTTAATCTTTAGTGAAAAAGGAAGGAAAATGTATCTGTGAAGGTTTGTGTGTGTATGTACACACACCAAACCTGGAATCTAAATGTGCAAGATTATTTTTGTAGGGTTCCCGTGGACTTGAAATTTTAGGATGTTACCCGTTTTGCCAATAATGTCGATGAATGGTAACCCGTCAGTGTCTCCACGAGTACAATGATGGCCGGTTCTACCGTGCTGACCTTCGCTCTAGATTCTGCGTGTTAAAACGTTTGAAATAATATGAGGACGTCGTCCAGGTATCATAACCATGTGATGTCGGTGGGGATGATAGTGAAAGGTTTTAGTTGCTTCGTACAAGCTTTCAAGGGGCCTGATGGGAGAGCACATTCCCAGACCATATGTTTGAAACCGGGGTTTTTGAATCCACCCCCGCTTTGTGCCAGATGACCCGAGCTGGTCCATAAGACTGCAAAAAAAATTAAAAACTTTTCTCACCCCTTAAAATCACTTCCTAACAAAAGGGCCCTTTTAAAAGAAATGGTGAGACAGAAACAAATTACTTTAAAAAAGACAAGGCAGGGCAAAGAGAATTAAGTTTCCAAAACACGGGGAAGTTTAACAAACATAAAAAAGACAGGAGAAGGGCGAAGACTTAAGGGAGCGGGGTGGTCAGTCGTGAAAATTCCCATGTGAGGCTCCCCCCCACCCCCCCTCACTGGGTGGAAAGGGGGGGGGGAATAGCGGGGCTAGAATCACCCTCCCTTTTAAAAACAGATTACCACAACTATCACCATACAGACATTCACACTTTCATTACTCCTATCTATGGACTTTTCCTCACACTGTGCCTGTGGTGTCGGGGTGATAAAGTCCAGTTGGTGGTTTGGTTTGCGTAAGTTTGTGGTAAATTTAGTCCTAGACTCAGGGGTTTGTTTCTCGTAGTGGTTAAGATGTGGGGACGATAAGTTGTTACAAGGCTTCACGACCATCTTTTCCATCAGCTGTTAGCCAAAACAACTGAGTTAGGGTGAGTTAATTTTCCGTGAGGGTTGGTCGAGGAGAGGGCTGAGAATGGGATAAAGGCAGTGCAGTAGGGCCGGTCCCCATTTGGAGAAGACCCGCGACATCCCGGCGAACTCAACAACAGTGCAGTGGCGCCTGCAGATTAGCCTTCACCCCTGATGATTTTTTATATTTTTATTGAAACAGGGTACAAAGCACATAGCAAAATAATACATTAAGAACATCAAATTATCCAATATGACACACGTACTACAATCCCCCAAAATTATTTAATCATATAAATATCAGAACATAAGAAGAAACACATTAGATAATATAACACAAAATATATATAAAATTTCTACGCGATAAGCCCTATCGCACATTCACACTTTTCAATCAACACAATGACAAACAACAAACGCACAAATCACCGGCGTTCATGTAAAGAATTAATACCCAATAACAACTTATAAATACATATCAAGAACCTCATTACGCCAAGAACATTAACACTAAAATATATATAAACAATTGTTTTCAATCAGGGATTGCAAAACATTAGACACACCTTTATTTAATGCCGTAAACATACCCAACGATTAACACGTCCCATGACACACACCTGACCCGGTGCATGCCGCACTATAAGAACCCCCCATTTTTTCTCTCCAGATCTTTTTAGATCTTTTCTGATGGTAACCCATCATGTAACTGAACAGAGCTCACACACTGTAAATACACACCCACATTATACAGTTGACACCCCCTTTTCACACATTATCCTTTTAATTGTAACACTTGTTTTCAATTTTTATCCATCTCACACCCCACCCCCTTGTAACGGGAAAAAGCCCGTCTCTACCCCTTACTTTTTTGCCCTTTTAACCCACACTGTGAGGTTCCAAACCCTCCGGAGATCCACTTCCATTTCCTATCCCTTAGTTCGACATTTAGTCCTATAAAAACCAGCTATCATCATCTTAATGCGCTGCAGCTCCCCCCCCGACGACGCCCATGAATAAATGAAATCAGTGACCAAATACTACCGCCTTGGATCCGCTATCCAACCACTCACATCCAAACTCAAAGTTTGCACCGAAATGACCCCCAGCAATCCAACACATGACTAACACTCCCGCACTGCCCCCCAAACCCATCGCAGAAATACTACATTTAAAGCAGTCGCTTCTCCACACAACGCACAACCACTTCCTTCCACTAACCTAGTATGCAACAATGCCCCAGATGGAAGGGATGCCATGCAGAAACTTATAACTACTCCCGCACCGGATCAATCCTAGTTCCTCAACACCCTACACTACACCCCAAGCATACATAGGTATACACTTACCACTGCTACCAACTTCCCATTCACCCATCCAACACCCCCAAACCTCACCTTTTCCCGGGGCCTTAAAATACAACATACCCACCCTCCTCACAGTCTCTTAACCCTTTCCCTTCCACCATCGCTATATCTCATGAATTGCAGCCAGCCCTCTCTCCTCCCTTTCTCATACCCTTTACATACACACTTTTAACCGGTGCAACGAAAAAAGCCCCAGCCCCTGGCGAGGGACAGACCACCCCCTACTAACCACCACAACCTGAACCCCATATAAATCTCATTATTCTTCCCAGGAACCTACGCACATCACAACCTACCAGTGGATATACTGACCCCACATGCCACAATTTACTATAGATCATCATATTTACCACTATCGCCTTCTGATGTAAAGTTAAATTCGCGCCTCATACTCGGCACCGACTTAACACCCCATCCATCACCCCTCGAATTCACCACCTCGCCTCCTCACACACCCTCAAACATATTACACCTCAAATTTTCAACTATCCCACAAGCTTCCCCACTGCCACACCCCATCCCCACCCTCCTCCCCACCTCCATGTACAACATTTCTTCATTTATTTTCATACCTGTTGCTTCCAAAACCCCTACCACCCCTACTGCTCCTAAATCCTACTTCTATCTCACCTAAAACCGTGGTGTCATCCACATATCCTGTCACCTACTCCTTACCCTATCGACCGTCACATTTCTCTAAGACATCTTCCTTATTCTCTTGTGGGAGGGACTGAACACAGGCAAACAACAATTGCGAATAGGACACCTCTGCTCTCAATCCCCTTGCTATTTGGCTGTCTCTAAAACGATCTGTGGCCACGCACACGCGTCTCTCATATAACGACTGTGCCAGAATCCACTACTTGTGCCCCAACCCTGCTATTCATAGAATTTTACACAAGCTCACGGTGAATACTATCATATGCGGTTCTCCACCTACGTTAAATCCCAGCTCTCTTTCGCCTATCCATTCCAGCCAATGAAATCTCTTGATACGCTGTGTCCTCACATATTGATCTGCCCGAACTTACTGTCCTCATCTATCACCCTGCCAAAACGCACACTCTTCAGATTCCATTCCCCAATATTTTCACAGAGGTGATCTTATAATCACAGCATATTGGGGGTGTTACTCTGTAATCGGTAATGTACACACAATGTGTTTGCTTTGCACCAGCACTGCTTACACTCTGTCCGCCAGCGTCCCTAATAACTTTCTATGCTTCATTTTCATTAAACAAAACTACTAAAAACCTTCAACACTCCCTACTTTTCATATAAAACTCACAAGGTAAACTATCTAAACTTAAGACTTGCCTATGCACATGCCCATTACAGTCTCTCCCCCATACTTCTCTGTTATCAACCTCCCAACTTCCTTTGTTATCACGCCCAACCTACACCGCATTCCCTCCTATCACATGTAACGCCTGCCAATATCCTCTATCGACTTGCCACCAAACGATTTATCTACTATTTCCTTTCTGTCGCTCACAATATCGACTTTTGCACCGCCATAGGTTCTTCACTACAATATCTATTGCAAAGCCGTTATAGTCCTCTTCTACGTCGCTGTTCATTGCAAAATACAGGCAGATGTGGTTTACTTCTACATCACCTTCTAATCTTCCCCAGCCACCTCTGCCTCCATCAAATGCATATTTTGGATGTCCCTGACCTGCCTTTCAAACCTCAATTATTTGTACCGATGGGCCCCTAACCCCTACATGACATTCTCACTGCTCCTTCCAAATACTCTCTGCAACCCATATTTACAACCTGCCTTTCCCTCCCACCCAATATAAAACTCTTTACGTTACTTCAGCTACTGTATCTCACTCAAGAAATTTACATCTCGCCCACTTGATCCTCTGCCAAATTTTCCCACACCCCCTGCAAACCTCCTTTTCCCCTCTCATTTACAAACTCACATTCAACTTCCAATAATTTCATATCTCCTAGGCAACCATCCCACGCCAAATTACCAATACCTCCACGATGATCCGAGAATGCTATGTCCACAGTTTCAAATTCTGCACCTCAACCGGGCCGATTCGCATATATTCTATCCAATCTTGCAGCATATCTCTTCTCACAAAAGTATATTCACTCTCCACCTCCCTTTACATTCGGCATCCCCACTCCATAGAGCAGGTCCTAATGATTCTACCATGCCCCGCCTCCCGTGGCTCCACATCCTGACTAGTCACAATACCTCCCAGTCCCCACCTACACCGATACTACTGCATCGACTGCAGGTGATACACTAGCTCATCCTCACAAACCTATTTCTTAACTCCCTCTATCACCTCTGCTGGCCCATATATATGTCATCATAAACCTACGCTGTTTCTACCTGGTAAGCTCAACTCGAATAACTCTACCATCTCGCTTACTTCCTAATGGCTCACAACAACGGGCTGTTTCTAATCAAACAGCTGCTCCTCTCAACTCTACATGTATACCCAATATACACGTACATACTCCTGCTATGACCAACACCATGTCACTATCTTATAATTGTGCTCTCTGCACACAAGCCACATCCACCTGATAGCTCCAAAATCCTTCCCTAACCACCTCTCTTCCGCACATTACAAACCATTAACACACCGTTAGACACTGAATAAGACAAAGGTGGTCTTCCCTTTGCCACTGCCCTTTATGACTCATTTCGAATCTCTCATTGGAATGCCCTGCATTCTCGCAGGTTTTTGTCTCTTAGGCCTCATACCATCCTTTGTGGACACAGTTGCCTACAGCTTTTTGCCAGGCCTTTGCGCTGGTGTTAGTAATATCCTCGACCATATTACAGCTGCTCGTTTCTCGAATTCTAGGTCCACTTCCACAGATAAGTCAAAGCACATGTTCCCCTCTCCGCATGAACATCCACTTCACAACTTCCTACCTGTATGAATCCGCCATTGCCCTACCCACGCTCTGAACGCACCCACAGCTGCAGTTCTTGACTCAGACCTGCTGCTCCTGTCCACGCCTCCGTCATACTGATGATGTCTCACTCAAGATCGTAGGATTCCTCTGCCATCACTCTCTGCCTCTCAGCGGGCGCTGCCACAGCGGATCTCTCCCACTATAGGCGAATTGTCAGGAAGGGTGATGGCCAGGCCGCACACTTGCAAAAGCCGCCCTGCCCTCACTCCCCGCCGGCGCCCTAGTCCGCCTCGGGACTCACAGTCATCCTGTTGCGTAGTCCACTGCTGCCTGCTATGCGAGGTGAGCACTTCTGGCTTCCTGCCTCCTGTCACATTGCCAAGCCGAAGTGTGTCCATATCTCACATAGGCGACACGCCCGTTGTTGGCCCGCATATGTCATAAAATCTCTGCGTGCGAAATTTTCTATTATTATAAGACGTGGGATGGGGTACTTTTAAGAGACATTCTTCAAACATAAGACCTATCCGCAGCCCTTTATATGGGCTCCCGCCCAACGTCTTGTGTGTTAAGCGCATGAATGGTCCTTATTTATCGTTACTGATGTCATGTCCATTGAATTCTGCCTTAAAGGCACATTGCGAACCTTATCCATGTGTGTTCTTTCTGGAGACATCACACGGTTGCATGCAAGACCTGGTTATGCACACGCTGCGCTCCTGGTACTTTTCCACGCATTGTTCAGAACACTGGTAGCACCAAACTTCAAAAAAATTCTTTAATTCCATTCAGGGCCCAAACCCCAGACAACATGTCGTTCTCATCCCATAAGTTCCCCTTAATATGTCAAGAAGACGGGCCCTACCTGCAGTCACTCCCCCATGGATCAAGTCCACAAAACCTGTTGGCCCCTCTTCCCCCCCAGCCCCTTTGCAAACCAAGCTTTTTGCCAAAAGCCACCGGGAAGCCGCACTCCCCCCCCCCAGAAAAGGGTGAGCGGGCAAATCCCGAGATTTTTGGGAAAGGGGTTAGGGTGAGAGTAAAACCCCCGGGCTCTTGGTCAAGTGTTTTGTGGGGAAAAATGGGTGTTTGGGGCGGGGGAGCTGTAAAAAAGGAACAAAGGGGGGCGCCCTCTGCCAGGCAGTCGTAGAAAGGGGAAAGGGAAACTGTTATGAAAGCTGTGTGCTGAGGGGGGTTTAGAAACATGTTTTGAAAAGCCCAAATTTTTTAGGGGCCCCACAAGTTGTTCTGGCCAGTATTTCCCAAAGCCTTTTGTCAAATTTTTTTTTTTTAAAGGGTTACCAAAATTAAAAGTCCAACCCCTTTATGTCTATGGACTTGTAAACCTTGCTATAGGACACACACCAATTTTTTTTAAAAAAGGAAAACCCCTTTAAACCTGATGTTCAGGTCGGTTTTTCCCCGTCATCTGTCCATGCCTGGCTCATGAACATGTAGTTCTTTATAGGCCTAGGATAGTTGGTTGTAAAAAAAGAACAGACATTTACGAGGTAAAAAATCCCATATTATCTTGTCCCGCACAGATTTTTCCGGTTCATGGGCCTCATACACCCAAAATGTCCCCAGAATGGGTAAGCCGGGGCCCCATGAAGATGCAAAAGTTAAATTAGGTTCAAAAGAACGGGGGTTTGGCTGTATTTCAACAAGACTTTGACACCGAGACGTTTCCCCCACTGGTAACTGACACACCCCCCCACATCCACCTTTCATCCTTCGGGAAATGTTTGTGGCTGACTGTTACCAGGGGTAGTTTTTTTCCTGGGGTCAGTCAGTGTTTTTTTTAAAACTTTTGGGCACGGTTTTAAGTTCTTTGCTCTCTCATTTTTAATAACCGAGTATTGTAGAGCCCCCCCGAGAAACTTCAGGTTTTTGGACTCTTTTAAAAGCTTAAACTGATAAATTTTTTTAAACCTAAGATAATATATTTTTTGGGGTTTAAATTTTCCAGATATTTTTCAATTCTTATTTTTTTAACTTTGGGGTTAGTGTGTATGATAATAAATATTTTTTCATTAAAAAAACGTTGCGAATGATTTCATAGGCCCCCCTGCTTTAAAAAATTATAATTTTCCTTTTTTTGTCACCCCCAATTTAAATCCCTTTATTCCTTCGGTCTTATTTGGTTCCCTTTCCCGTTATAGTGCCATATGCCAGGGAGAGCCCGAAGTTTCCCCCGTCCCCCTGTCCCCCCCCTTCCCCTAACACACTCATCCCCGTCCCGTGTCCTCCCCCTTTCCCCTAACACACTCATCCTCGTCCATGGACACAGCTCCTAAAGCTACGTTTTAAATTTACACAAAAACCCCAAAAATTATTAACCCCCCAATGTCAAAAACAAAAAAAAAGGGAGCCATATGAGCTGGCCACCAGAAGTGATGCGTGTCAGTGGTTCCTGGTTGTCTAGGTTTGTGGTTCTGGGTTTTGTGGGTTTTGTGATGGTTTCAGCATTTTGGTTGTGAAGTTTTGTGGTTGTTTAATTCCACGGTTGTTTTTGGTTGTCCCCATGGTTGTATGGTTGTTCCATGGGTGATAGTTCCATGGTTATGTTCATCGGTGTTTTGGGCCCTGGGTTTTTGAGGCTCATGGTTTGGGGGTTGTTCCATGGGGGAAGCCCCTGGTGCGTAGTTCCTAGAATACGCAAAATCTTGGGTAGTTTTATAATTTCATATGGCGTGGTCGTGGTCATGGTGTTAGGGGAAGGGGGGGTCAGTGTGGGGCGGTAGGAAGGGTCGTCATACATCATGGATTGGGGGGTGGTCGTTACAGAAGGGGGGGTGAGTCGACATTGACTCAGTGACCTAATTTTTAAAATAGGGTGCTTTTCCCCCCTTCCACACAGTGTACACACACACACACACACCCACACCCCTTTCTGGGTGATAGGAAAGATAATTGTAAAACTTAAACCATAATTGGGGACCATCTCAAATGCAAATTGTGGGAGCCGGCCTCGCTGAAATAGAAAAAAAAGGGTCGGAAAAAAAAATTTTGATTTCTCCCAATTTTAAAACCCATAAAAAAACCCCCCAAAAAAATAACCAGAACCAGGCTAGAAATTAACAGAGAAGCTAGAAATTAACCAAGCCAAGCTAGAAATTAAACCAGGCCAAGCTAGAAATTAACCAGAGAAGCGGGGTTAAACCAGACCAAGCGGGGTTAAAACCAGGCGCTAGAAAAACCGGGGCCAAGCAAAAAAATTCCAGACCAAGCTAGAAATTAACCAGGCCAAGCTAGAAATTAACCAGAGCCGCAAAAATTAACCAACCAAGCTAGAAATTCCAGGAAGTAGAAATTAACCAACCGGGCTAAAAATTAACCAGAGCCAAAGCTAAAATTAACCGGGCCCCTTTTACTATCTGTAGTTAGGTTAGGTAAGGTCGAAACAGAACAAGTGTTTTCCCGACCGGGGGGTTTTTATGACCCCCCCTAGTTTTCCCGACCGAAATTCCCGCCCCCCCCCCTTTAAAAATTTTGGAATTAGATTCATTTATAAAAACTAGTACCAGTACGTTGTTTATGCTGCATGGAAGTTCTTTATTTATACAAATTTTTATGTCATGTTAAACAGTCTGTTTTTCTCATTTTTAACTCGTCCGTATCCCCCTTCCTCCTGGTCTCGTCACTCCCCCACAATGTGATGAAGCAGATTAGACAGGAGCGTCGTGTTTTTCCTCTTGGTCACCTTATTACGATCTCTACTCCACCCTCCATCATTTAGCTCTCCCCCCCTCCATCATTTGTTCCCCCCCTCCATCATTTAGCCCCCCCACCCTCCATCATTTCCTCCCACCCCCCATCCCTTTAGCTCTCCCCCCTCCATCATTTAGCTCTACCCTTCATCATTTAGCTCTCCCACCCTCCATCATTTAGCTCTCCCCCCTTCCATCATTTTGCTCTCCCCCCTCCATCATTTAGCTCTCCCACCCCCCATCATTTAGCTCTCCACCTTCCATCATTTAGCTCTCCCCCCCTCCCTCATTTGCTCTCCCTCCCTCCATCATTTAGCTCTCCCACCCCCCATCATTTGCTCTCCCTCCCTCCATCTTTGTCTCCCCACCCTTCATCATTTAGCCCCCCTCACCCCCCCCTCATTTAGCTTCCCCCCATCATTTAGCTCTCCCCACCCCCCATCATTTAGCTCTCCCTCCATCATTTAGCTTCCTCCCCCCTCCATCATTTTGTTCTCCCCCCATCCATCATTTAGCTCTTACCATCCCTCATTTTCCTCTCTTATTTTCCTTCCTCTTGCCTCTCGATTTTTTTTCCCCCCCTTCCTCTTTCCACCATCTATCTTTCCCCCTGGTGATTCATCGTTGATGAGTTTTCTACATTTAGATCCCCCATGGGAAAAGTTACGGTTTAAACTACTGTTCTTCTTCTTATTGTCTTAAAAAGTTCTTCCCCCCCAGAACTGCCGGAATAAAAATTTTTAAAACTATCATAGTTCCTGCAACCAGAGTTGAACTATCATAGTTCTTGCAACCAGAGTTGAATGTTTGATGATCTCCCATGTTAAGGGAGCTAGACCTCCATAGACTGATACAATTCAATTTTGTTTGATGGAATATAACAAAAATATAGCTTTTGCTCCGTTTATGTAACCAGTAGGGAAAATAGGAATCAGCATCTGTGGTATGTAACTATGTAACTATCGTGTGGAATAGTGTGCAACACGCTGCGGATTTTCCCACAAACTATCGTGTGGAATATGTGCAACACGCTGCGGATGTTCCCATTGTCTATTGGGAATAGGGGAAACACGCTGCGGATGTTCACTGTGTAACTATTGTGGAATAGTGTAGCAACACGCTGCGGATTTCCCTTTGAACTATTGTGGAATAGTGTAGCAACACGCTGGGATGTTCCCACTTGTAACTATCGTTGGAATAGTGTAAACCGCTGCGGATGTTCCCACTATGTAACTTTTGGGGAATAGTGTAGAAACCCGCTGGGGATTTTCCCCACTGTGTAACTATCTTGGAATGTGTAGCAACACGCTGCGGATGTTCCATATGAAACTATCACCAAGAGTAAACACACATGATCTTTTTTTGGGTAAATACAAGAAACTGTTCTTTTTAGTCACTGTTCCTTGTTACCCCATTCTCCCTCCCCCCTTCACTCGTATCCACCCTCATCCATTCTCCTCTCCCCTTCACTGTATCCCCCCCTCATCCATTCTGCCCCCCCTTCACTGATCACCCCTCATCCTTTCTGCCTCCCCCCTTCATCGATCCACCCCTCACCCATCTTCCTTCCCCCCTTCACTGATCCACCCCTCATCCATTCTCCCTCCCCCCTTCACTGATCCATCATCCATTCGTTCCCTTATTATTCCCCCCTCATCCATCTCTGCCTCTTTCACTCATCCCCCCCTCATCCATATCTCCCTCTCCCCCTTCACTCTATCCCCCCCTCATCCATTCTCCCTTCCCCCCTCACTGTACCACCCCCCCATCTTTCCTTCCCCCTCACTCGATCCCCCCCTCACCCATCTTGTTTTCCCCCTGCCTTGCCCCCCCTCATCCATTTTCCCTTCCCCTCACTCGATCCACCCTATCCATCTCTTCCTTCCCTCACTCGTATCCACCCCCTATCCATCTCTCCCCCCCTCACTCGTATCCCCCCCTCATCCATCTTTTCCCTCTCCCTCACTCGTATCCCCCCCTATCCATCTCTTCCTCCCCCTCCTGTATCCACCCTCATCCTCTTTCCCCCCCCTCGATCCACCCCTCACCCATCTTTCCCTCCCTCATTTTATCCCCCCCTCACCCATTTTCCCTCCCCCCTGCCCGTTTCCCCTCCCCATCTTCCTTCCCTCACTGATCCCCCCCTCATCCATCTCTGCCTTCCCCTGCACTCTGTCTACCCTCATCCATCTTTTCCCTTTCCCCCCTCCCCCGTATCCCCCCCTCCCCA